>CAAKHC010019584.1:15120-30129 GCA_901007825.1 Macroramphosus scolopax | reverse complement strand
GACTGCAAACAAAAAGCCAATAACTACAATGTGCTTCTGAACATTTAACATTTAAACGTGTTTGGTAATCCTCTTGTCTTCATCATCTTCAGAACACCTTCATGCTCTCTGGTGCTCTACTTTGTTTTACTACAATATCCACACAAGCCGGCTTATTTCAACAGCTGACACAAATCCTTTGCCAAACAGAAACGACCTTAAAAGTAAATCTAGTGTGTCATCTTCTCGCTCGCTCACCTCTGTTGATGCCGTGGGTACATTTTGTGCAGTCTGTGGGGCTGAAGGAGGAACCTCCTCTAGCAATGGCTGGAATCACACTGGTATAGGCGGAGTAGCCGTTGATCCTGCACGGCTCTCCGTAGCACGCTTCCACCGAGGTGCAGCAGTACACTGGATGGGAGTTCCCTGAGGGCTGCGGACCGGAGCTGGGAAGCAGTTTGGGTTTTTTGCTGCTCTGTGGGCTTAAAGCGAGGGATGGCATGGAGGAGGGGGAGGTGTCCGGGTGGCTGAAGTGGACGCAGTAGCTGGGAAAACAGGTGTAGGTGTGTGGGCTGATGGTTATAGCTCCTGGGTGGCCGAGGGAGGGCTGAAGATGGTGGTGGTGGTGGTGATGGTGGTGGTGATGGTGGTGGTGGAACACCTCAGACGGTGAGCCGTCTTCCTCTGGTTCCTTGAGGGTCTTATCCTTCAGGAAGAGAGACAGCCTGTGACAGTACTCGACACACCTCTCCTGGGAGCAGCAGTAGCAGTTTGACACCTCCGCCTCCACCTGCTCCTCTTTGATTGTTTTTAAGGAGAGTCCCAGTGTGGAGCCGCAGTGAAGCGCATGTTTGAGACACTCCTGCCCCCCTGAGGCACACTTCCACTCAGGATCCACGGCCTCTGTCTTACATAAACTACATCCTTGGCCCGTGGAGCCCGACTTGGATTCCACCGGAGCCTCTGTACCCTGTTTTCCATGCTTTATTTTCTTGTCTTGTTTTGGATTTGGTGTTCTTTTGGTCTGCGCCGCTCCTCCACACTCAGGCTTACTGCTGACCTGAGTAGCAGCTTTAGCTTCAGGTTCACTCACAGGCTTGGAATTCTTCTGCCGCTTGGTCCCATAAAGGGAACTGGTGAGTCTGAGCAGCGTCGCCGCGGTGAGGCCCGCCTGACGCCGCGGCGTCGGGGCGAACAAACTCAACCAGTCAATGTTCTGAGGCTCCGCTGCTGACCGCTTCCGTTTTTTGGGCCTTTCTTTGAGGTCTTTGTTCAATCCCGGAGGAATGTTTTTTGTTTTATTATGTCTATGTTCAGTTTTAGTGAGAGTTACTTTCGCCGGATCTTCATTTGAAGGCTGTCGTTTCTTCATGAGATTCGATGTGAAGGAGTCGGCCCTGTAAAGTAGCAGGCTGTTGACCGCCTCGGCATTAAGAGAGGCCATCCTCCTCATGCGAGGCTCAAAAACAGGTGGGGACCACATGAGTAAGGTGTCAGATTGACTGATTTTTGGTTCCAGTGCTTGTTGATTGGCTGTGGGAGTTTTCTTCAGCCCAGATTTTGCACATTTGGTCCTTTTTTGAGTCGAGCTGGAATGCAGCTTCTTTTTTACTTTCACACTCTTTTGTTTCCCAGTTTTTGGTGCATCCTTTCCCTTCCCCACAGCTGCTTTCTCCTCCAGACGGGTTAACAGGACACAACAGTCCAGTGCATCTCCACCGCCGCCCGCTGCCAGTGTCTTCTTTCTGCGCCTGTGTGACTCTTTCTTATCCTTCTTTTTCTTTCCTCTCAGCTCTTTCTTCCTCTCTCCCCCTTTTATCACGCCACCTCCTTTTTCCTTGCTTCCCTTCTCCCCTCGGGGCTTCCTGCCTTTCGCTGCCTGGTTCCGCTGAGCTTTCACCATGGTCTCGTCCTGGAGCCGATCCACAACCACTTCATCAACAGGGTCCCGCGATGGTTGGAGCTCAGAGAGGCCTGTCAGCAAGTATCATCATGGATCATCAGCTGGGTCCACACACTCTCTGGGGAGAGATAAGAGGAGACATTTCACTTTACAGCTTACGTCACAGATAAACTTCCTTCCCCTCCAATCTTTATCCGAGATTAATGTAACAGATACAATCTGCAGATACATTATTTAACAACCGGTTTTACTTCGTTTGCTGTCAATTTCCAGGTCCCGGGGGCACACGGCCATTTAGATTACCCTCCTCCTTCACATGCAAATACACCGCACACCCGATAGAGGACAAGTTGAGAAGAAGAACACAGTCGTTATGTCAGGACATAGATTTTAAGCCTCAGGCCGTATGATCTCCTCTCTTCCATGTGTCAGTTCCGTTGTAATTATGACAGATTTGCCCTTATTATAACCCTCAGATCACGATAGCGGACGCACTGTGGTCGGTGTTCTTCCTATTCATCATTGTATCACTAAAGATAAGAGCTGAGCACTGTTCTGTGATTGTGATTATTTTGACAGGCTCGGTTTTATTCAATGATTTTTGCATTCTGTTTCACTGAAAGCGGTTTGCGGTCTGAACCCAACAAGCCTGGAGAATATAACCACATTTACATCGAGATGCTGCAAACCTGCTGCACAAATGACCCCCAACATAATGACGCTTTGCTTGTTTACACACCCAAAGTGTGATTATAGATAACATATCGGAGGCCTGACTTGTTACATCTGGACTGAGCTGTTCTGATGACCCGGCTCCTTCTCTGACCGTTGATCCGGAGCACCAGTGGAACGTTCTGTTCCCCGCGTTCAATTCTCTCTGCATTTTTATACAGACAGAGGCGTAATAATGGCACAATATCCTTGAAAAGGCAGCGTGAAAAAGGGGCTTACGCTTTGTAGGCCTTCATTAATGTCAAGCTGTGACACATTTTACCTTCATCAAACAATCGGCGCTCCCATTAAAGACCATTGTGAGCTGAACCACGCTGAAGCCGATTAATGACTCACACAATTGAATAGGAACGTTACACATGTTGATTCAGTCGAGGCTTGAACGCAGAAGCACAGCGCAGAATCTGATCGGGGATTAAGGTGATGTGTTTATTTCTGATACGAGCGGTGATTTGCTCCGCAATGCCACACTGATTAAACTTCAGTCGTATCTGCAGCCTGCAGCTGATATCCATAGGTGGCGTATCAAAGAGTGGGTAATTAGATTACACGTGAAAAGACCTTTCACACCGGAGGAGTCCACACTTCAACAGGCAGCGATGTCAAAGGGGCAGCGAGTGTGTCGAATCACTGTGTGGTGACATTAAGGATGTTTCTCCATATTTGGAGACGCGAGAAAAATAAATAAAAAAAACAAACAGTGCCATCATCAAATGACTCATGAATTGATCCTCATATCACCCAAACTGGTGGCAGACGCACTCTTCAGTTTCCATGTCAACAGGCTGCTACCAAGTGCATCAAAACTGTCTGTAAATCAGCATCTTCCTCCTTCCTCAACACAGAAAACACCTCATTCAAGGGGAAACCTTTAAAATTTATGACTCAGCCGCTCGTGACCTTTATGCAACGCCACTCTTGTGTGCGGCGTTAAGAGACGGATCGTCCTTCCCTCTGCGATGCTGGAACACAATTATGCTACTTGACCTCCAAGAAGGAAGTCAACACGGGTCTTTTTATACGAGGTGACTCTTGAGCCAGAAACAATTGAGCTCTAACAACTACGCCGTCTCCGACTCAGACTGAGTTTCCACCTACACCTGATTCATTCTTATAAACTGTAACTTCATTGTGTTGGTTTAAATGTGCTCTGATGTCTCTGAGCTTGATGCAGTAAATCTTCCAGCTCGTGAATTCAGATCTGGAGATCACAACTGGAAAGTTGGATGTCAGTAACTGGTCGTTAGAAAGGAAGAACACTGCGTGCGGTTTATTCACACATCACTACTTATCATGTCAACTTTACTACGTTATAAATTATAAATCACCGTCGCACTCCAGCTGATCAAAAACAACGCTAACGTCTGGAAGAACGTCAGGTAACACAGATTGGATAAATCACATTAATATACGCTCCACATCCTCGGAGCAACTTACAAAAAGCAGGTTCAAGTAGAGGCGCCGATCCATTTTAACTATTTAAACGTCTTTTACCAGTCTTATTGAAGTGTGAATGTGTGTGTTCCCTTGAAGGATGGAAGATTCTGCACGTGGACTTTCAATGAAAATCGACTGCAAATATCTTTTAGTTTTAATTCTATTTTCCCGGTGTGGATCGGGCGACCTTGTGAAAGAGAGCATGGTGAGGTCGGACTGGTGGAGGATATTACACAAACCCACATGCTCATTTATTTCCTCACATTATCCTGTAACATCGGTGTAACAGAGATATGGAATACACTATTGCAATTATGAGCTGTTTGAGGGGCTCTGACTGGATAAGTCAAACCCTCTGCAGTTGTCCAACTCCTCCAGTCCCTTTCTGTGCAGCACACCTGAACGCACTAACCAGACATTGCACCAAAAAGCAAAGTGCACAGTGACACCCACACAGTGCATGTGGCCAGGACCTGCCACGCTGTGCTGGCCGTCGTCCCTGCACGGTTAAAATAGGGCCCCTTGTGTTAACGGGCTGCGTTTCATTCTTGATTCCTTTCTCAGGAAATATCAAATTAATGAAACAAATGAGGTGTATTTCTAATGATACTGCAAGAACACATGTGATGGTCAGCGCTGTCCGAGTGTCCTTCTGGTTTACAAGAAAGAGAGAAAAGTGAGGAGCTCTTACACGCCGACGGCAACCAATGTATATGTCATAACTGATGTTTGCTTTCTATAAATCAAAGCTCACCCCATGCTGTAATCTCATTTCGGTGCCCATTGTTGCAAATAGATTTGAAATTGATTATGATGGGACAGCGTGTGTGTGTGTGAGTGCACCACATCCTGAGCCTCAAACCTTCATGCACGTCTCCTAACAACAGCCTGCAGATCTCGTTCTTCAAACAATTGCCGGGCTGAGCAAAATGTGCCAAAAGGGAATAATAATAACGGCTTGTGACAAACGGCCAGGAACAGTTTCTGCTGTGCATATTAACGGACTAATTTAATCAACAACTGAATTCACCAAAACCGCTCTCATGACAACAAGCTGCAACACCTAATAAACGGGAGGAAAGACAAATGGAGTGATGTGCGTCAATTCCAAGGAACAGACATTGTGAGGAGTTTGCTTCTCTACTAATATTCAGTTGAACTCAGGGCGGATGTATCCAACAACTTGGAATCACCGCAGAGCAATTCTTCACTTGATATCAGATCTGATCCGTTGCAGCTTATTGCACTTTCCTTAAAACGCCTGTGGAATCACCCGTATAGAGTTGAGTGGTACTAAAAATGCAAACCCACGCTGACTCAGGAGTAGACGGAAACGCTCCGGCTCTACATTTTTAAAATCATCTCATAGCTCCGTTTGCCCTTATTGCTGAATGACTCGGTGAACCGTGAAATGCAGTCCAACGGAGGGAAATTTAATTTCAAGATAACAAGAGGACAGAAGGAGCCTCGCATTGAGTTTCTGTCTGTGGATATCAAATCAAGTTGCTTCATTGGAATCAGACAAGCACAATGGAAGGACAATCATTGTAGAGCGTCATTACTTCCCCATAGCGAGACGTTCAGCCCGCTGGCCACAGCCAATGACACGGTACTTTTTTGGTTAAATTAATACTGTGGTCACAGATTTGATGTTTTTTTTTGGGCTGTTGAGAAATCAACGAGTTCAAACAAGTTCATCCCGCACTAATGACGTCTCCGCAGCAGCAATGTAGCAGCACACATAGTTTAGAAACTCACAAAAATGCTCGCAGAAGATCATCTAATTCTAAACCATGTTCCACTCGAAAGCACCGACTTCCTGTAAAACACAGGATTTCTTCTTCTTCAAACTTTAAGAACCCTACAGGTGTACTACAGAAATGGTTTAAACACGTGGGATCCTTAATGTTGTAAAACAGATCAGTAGACAGGGACGACGTAAAGTCAAGAGAAACATCTGAAGGGTCAGAAGATGATTAAAGGGACGGAGGAGAATCGAACATAATAAGCAAGAAGTCACGTTGTTACACTTCTACTTTTGTTATTTACACTTTGCCGTTACTAACTTAAATGGCATTTTGTTATGCAGTTATTTGGTACCTATTGTACACTGGGGGAGTTTTTTTTGGGGGGGGCAGCTAAACAAAATTCCTCTTAGGTTCACAGTTTGGTCAGAAGTGACCATGTGCAGGTTAAACTGAATTATAAATTATTCAATGCTTTATGAGAAAAAATGCAAAAAGAAGAAAAATAGACAAACAAGTTCTTCAGAAATCTGCTTTTTCATCATTAGATTTTTAAATTGCGTGCTGACCCCGTGGTCCTTCCTGAAGACCAAATGGAAAGACCTAGAAGAACCCTTCACATAACATGTAGAGGGGCCAATTGACATAAACTGCTGTTAATACGAATGATAGGAAGTCGTGCATCTCTCTCCTCCTGGTTCACTGGCTGCAGGAGAGGAGGATGTGGCCGCCACACAGGCTGCTTCAGGAGGAGGACGTGGTGTGGAGTCATGAGAGAAGAAGCCCTGAGGCAGCAGCTCCCGGGGATCGGAGCTCCGGGGATCCGAGCTCCAGTCCACTTTTCCTGGAGCAAGTCGGCGGCTGTGCACCGACACCCCGTCACCCTCCATGTAGGTTACAGAAACACGAGCACATCCACTGAGCTCGGCGTGATATTAAGCAGCATTAAGGGCATGCGTGTATTGTCATCGGGGTGTGTAGGAACAGACTCGCCTACTTGTACTTGGCCGCGGCGGCGGTTGGCCGATCGGACTGATCCGGAGTGAAAGCTGCGATATCAGAAGTAAAATAACGAGTGTAAAACATCCCCGATCGATCGCTGACCGGAGCAGGCAGCGAGTTGATAGCAGGAGGGGGGAGAAAGCTCGTATTACAGGCGAGTTGGGAGAAAGCAGGCTAAACCCAGCGATCCCATCATCTCCAACTGTCACGGGAATCACAGCCGCGATTCATCGTTACCTTTGCGAGTCCCGTCGGGAATACATGAAGAAAAAAGAAGAAAAAAAAAAAACAGAAATCCCGTTCGGTTCCTGGTTGCTCAGAGTCCGGGTCGGGCTGCGTGTGTCGACCTGGGGAGCGATCCGCGGACCGAGCAGCCCACAGTAGCCGGAGACATGGTGAACAAATCGGTGAGCGGTGACCTACTTCCGAAGTGGCATGCTGGAGATAATATTCATGCGCTGCCTGCGTTCACGTTGCACCGGGACATCCCTCTGTATCGTCCCTCTGCAAGAGCTGCAGCCACCACGTTTCACACCGTGTTCAATCTCCCCGTACAACAAATGGACACTTGGATTATTTTCCTCCGTGCAGTATGTCCAGTAATGTTATTTAAATTATAGGAAAGAAACTAGGACCGAATCAAGTCGGTGACGTGACCACTTGTTATAAAGCAGCTGCTTAAAATCAAACCTGCAAAAAGTGAGAATTTACTATCCATATGAAGATTTTCCTTTCATTTGCTCCAAGCCTGATGAAATCAGTTACACAGGTTGTACATTATACATGACCATAAATAATATAAAGCAATGACTTAATGTCTTCTACGATCAGACCACTTTATATTGAAAGTCCATCTTCAAATTACGGGTCCCACGATTGTGAAATTCTGATTCGATATGAAGCAAAAATTGATTGAAAGCAACAAAACACAATTATTTTATATTAAACTGCCTCAAAAATCATTCTGATGGTGCACAGACTTGTAAATCAGAGAACGGCTGCTAGGATTGGCGTGACGGCCTTCAGTGTTATCCTTCCCATAATGTTACAAGTAGTGCGGTACTCTCCCCACTGACGTAACAAAATCAAATGTCCAATCACGCTTGTGCCAGGAAAAGCCGCTGTGGCAAAATGGAACTACGTTATGCTGCTTAACAAATCATTCAGCACAAATTCAATCATTGAAATTTATAGAACAACCTTTCAACTTTTAAACTTAATCTTATTTTCCGTTAGGCTGATGGGCAAATATTGTCCGATACCAATATAATCAGTATATTCCTAATAAATGAATTTATAAACCCCTTCAAACTGTCTGTGTTCAAAGAGCTGCATGTCCCTTTATGGATGCAGTGAACAGCTGAAGTCATTAGCCATTTAGTCCACTGGAACGTTATCAGCAACAACATGAATAATAAATTCCCCTCTGAGTGTTTTTTCGGCAACATTTATCGGTTTCCGCATCTCCGAGGTGGAGAGCCGATCTTTTCTTTCCCATGTATGATTGTGAAGTGAACATCTTCTCGTCTGTCAGTTTGACTAAACGAGACATCTTCAGACATCCCGTTTGTCCCTGACACCTTGTTTCCACTGGCATTTTCTACACTGATTGGATTAGCAGAGAAAATGAATGGTGGATTAATCAATAAATCGCCACATAGCCCCTAATAAACACTATAAATTATTATTATGCATCATAACATCAATATGAACTCACTGTGCACCCTCGGTGGACCAGAAATATACACATCATTAAAAATAAGAGGCTCATTTACTGTACATCCTCTCACACATGAGTACAGTGGAATCTCTTACGGTTGATGAGTGATCAGTCACTGCAGGAGGAATAACACACACACACACATTATACACACTGTCAATGATGCTCAGCTGCTGGACTCAAACGATAGGAAACTTTAACATCTGCAGTTTCCAAACGATCGGAAAGCCACTACGTTATCGAGATAGCATGTAACCAAAAATCAAGCTTAATTGGGATAAATGCTGACTGTCCTCATCAATAACAGCTTTACAGTGTGCAATTAACAGCTGTAAACGAGCTGAGTGTGTTGAGTTAATGAGGCGTGAGCACCGGGGGACGCTGATGGAGTGGAGACTGCTGAGAGTTGACCTGCGCGGCAATAAACACACCGCGGAGATGCACGACACCAACCTGGAGATTTAAGTGAGTGTTTCCTGTAAGCGGTCATTCATCTGCTGGCGGTGACACGTAAACAGCTCTAAATCTAAGATACTAGCCAAAGAATACTAATTAAAATAACAAACTAAGATCTAAATCAAGAGTAGGGAAAATTAGGTTTTTCTTTCTACAAAGTAACTTTGGCCTTTTGCATCACACTGCAGCTACAACTGCAAAACTTTTTTTTGCGTGTGCTTGTGTGTCACGATCCCTTCAGTTTTAAGATTGCAAATTAACACAACACTAACATACTAACTTTCATGTAGAGATGGTGAATCAACTTACGATTGATTTGCTGTAATTCATCAGCTCAGCGGAGTCGACACAAGCGCCCGATGTAATTATGAACGTTTATTTTCAGAGACAAAAAAGTCCAATGAACCAAATCCTTTGTAAAGTCGTACGGTGTTTCATCCTGGTTCAAGTATTCCTAAACTAATCTACAACACAAGCTTGCCCTAGAAATCGAAGGACATACTCAATGAAGATGTTTTGATAGTTGTGAGGCGAGTGAAAGAACACTGCAGTACTTTATTGATCCCTTCCTGCGCCAGCACCTGCCGGAAAACCGACATCCTCGAGATGCCAGAGGTCCGATCTGGCGTTAACCCTCTCGATGCAGAACAATCTTCCCCCACAACATCAAATGTTAGATCATCACCAATTAGAAGGACGACAGGAATTCAACACATCTGATAAGGACTGCATTCCTCCAACTTCTGTCCTGTTTTGTTTCTGTTTCACTAAAGCTGCGTTGTGAGTCTCCCTCCCTCTCTCTTATTCTTGTCCTCCGCCCCTCTTCTTCCTCCCTGCTGTACTATCAGGCCGCCCCTGAACCTCTCGCTCTTCTGGCTTTCTTTGCCTCAGGCATTGCTCGCGTGCACTTTACAGCCGCCACAGATCTGGATTTCTATCCTTTATTCCTGATTCAGTTGATAATCCTCTATGTGTGTCTTCTTCGAGGTCACCACTGTGGAGAGAAGGTCATACGGTGCAGGAGCCACCTGGCGGCACCTTTTAGCTGCTCGTTTGTCACTACATTTTGTATATTCTGTGTTAATGGTCTGTGCATGTGACATCTATTGCTGGTCTGGTCAGACAGATCCCTCTTCTGCACCTCTTCCTGAGGTTTCCTCCTTTTCTTGTTTCTCGAATTAAGAATCCAAGCACTGAGGGTGTTGTACTGTCCAGGTTGTAAAACCCATTGATGCATTGTGATTTGTTATTTTGTGCTCTATAAATAAAATTGACTTGCCTCCATTTAAAAAAAACCCTCCACACTCAATTCAGAAATGCAGGGTAATGGAGGTTAATTTCACTTCATGTTAGAAATCTGAGGCAGAATAAAGATTTAAAACCGACTTGACGGCCGGGATTTGTCTATAAGACGTCTGAGCACTCGCTGTAATCCTGCGACTGAGCCTGAGTTTCACCGTAACCTAAATCACACAGTCTGACAGCACCGCGCAAATATTCTGCTTCTGCTTGTTCCATCTCTTCACAGGCTCTTTCTCGCTGACATTTTCACTTGCCAAAGCAGGAAAAGCACAGGTGGAATTCATAACATTGATGATGGCTGCGTTCCATTTAGCTGACTCAGTTTCGAGGGCTCTTATATTGACCGTGCTCACACAAGAACTTACCGGAACAATTAATGGAGCTTTTCCTGCTTTGACGGGACAAAATCTCTGCTGTGAAAAAGATCTGTTGAAGTTATTTGCAGGGTTTCCTCACAGATACTCGGGCAAGAGTTAATCAACCTGAGCGGCTCGTTGCTACAATGGATCGCCGTTATTTTGGTTCCCAAAGAACGACACCTTCCACGATAGATGAACTAGTGGAGGCTCTTCCCGGCTCGACGGCTCTACTGCCGAGAAGACGACGCGCCGAAGAACTAGGCCGTTTGGAGTTGCAGTGAGATTACATGCTTTGTAGTACGCAGACCTGGATTCAAGACCCTGTCGGGGGGGTCGACGACAGGAATACAGCTTCAAAATCAAACGGATAACGGTTCGGAAATTCCACACAAAACAAAAAAGGGAGAGGTTCTAAAGGAAGCAGACAGAGCAGGTGATCGTCCCTCAGATGATCCGCATGTCACATACACTATCGTTAAAAATCAAAAAGACGCCGCGAGACGGAAATAGTCTCACATCAAACCGTGCGTTTGCTACACAACACAACGAGTAAGCTGCTATTTCTCAGCTGCAGCGTGTAGCCCAGAGACGTTGGAGATGACAGTTCAGCACCACGGAGCAGATGCAGGACAGGAAGTGTAATTATCTGCTTCTAATGTTCATCTTCAAAGAGACGGGGGCAAGATGCCAGACAGCCTGACTGGCAAAGGAGGAAGAGGGAAGAGGAAAAAAAAACGGAAGAGAGACAGATAGAGAGTGATGAAGACTTAACTCTGAAAGATTGAAGCGAAGCACTGGAGAGGAGCGGGAAAGTGGAGAGGGAATCTCACACCTCACATCTCATCGAACAGGAGAAAAAGGCGAGCTTGGTGGGAATCAGACTCGCAATTTTTCACATTCGCCTTCCCCGGTTTTTCTTTGCCTGACAGCTCCTCGGAGATACAGACGTCTAACATGGACTTTCTGAGAGAGCGGGCACGAGAGGGAGGAGAAAATTAAGAGAATGCACGGGAGACGGTGGAGGAAGCTGGGGGGGCGGGGGTGGGGTCGCAGAAGAAGAGAGTGATGGATTGAGATAGCGCAGAGTGGAGACAGAGAGAGATTGTCATCATCATCATGAACAATGACTCCCTGATAGAGGAGGCCTGTCGCTGGATTTCCAACCCAGCTCAGTGAGGAGCAGGGAGGGGGCAGCCGCCCGCCCGCCCACCTGCCAGGGCCTCAGTCATGCTTTTAGCATCTGCCAAACTGAAGGACGCTTGGTGCCATGTGCTTTTCACTAAAGGAGCCTGACGTTTGTCAGTCACACTGAGGGCTTCTGTTCCATTCGGCCGCAGCCAAACAGGGTTTAATGCTCCCATACACACACACACATGCTCCCACCTCATGTAAACAATCCCAGTGTGTGTGATAAGTGAGCGACACACCAGCTCTGTAAGCTCCGCATCCACTGCAGCTGTGGGCCGGCCGACAGCTGAAGCCGAGCTGGGGGTCTGTGCTCTCTTTCTTCCTTCCTTCCCCACCAACCCTGCCTCCTCTTCTTCTATGTTTCCATGAAACAGACCTGTAATTTTCACAGCTGTGTCTCGGGCATCCTGCCAGGGTGAGTCAGGGAAAGAGAGAAGGAGAGAGAGACAGGGAGAGGGAGAGGCTGGCTAATGGCTTTTAGAGGACTACAGGCTCCAGCACGGCTCTGCTAATCCTGATCCACTCAAGATTCCCTGCTCATTCCCACCAAAGGAATATTCAAACTGAGAAAGATTACGATCCAACTGAAAAAGTCATTAGCATTATAAAGCGAGTGCAAAGTCCTGCAAATGGTGTGACCGCGATGATAATCCTGTTTGTTTTTACAACCTGGATGATAGCTGTGTTGTTGTGATCTTTGTTTACCAAACTTCTCCGGCTGCCGACTTCTTTAAATGTCTCAGGTTGTCGCATGGACACCCAAAAAATGTGTAAAAGAAATATTTCACACGTCCCTTAAATCACGTGGGCCCCGATCCCAACAGAGTGTTTATCATTTCTGACTTTGCATTGACGTAAGTAACTGTTGAGGTTAACAAGATTGACATCGCTGCGACTGGGGCAAGAAAGGAAGCAGTCAGGTGATCCAGCAGTCTGCAAACAGGATTTAAATTATTCAAACTGCTTTAAATCGGTCATAAAACCCAAGTGGGCATGGGCACGCCTGAAATGTCTGTAATTATCTCTCGTTGCACGGGAAAAACGAGAGAGCGAAGGAAGTGGGCTCATAATCTGTGATGAAGTTTGCAACTAGGGTCGTAATTAAATATATATCTGGGGAGGGGCGCGTCTCTTAATAATCAAATACGCTCAAAACGTCCCCCAAATAATCCCCAAAGTGTCACATACAAATGATGCTGTGCTATAACATGTGCTGCTATCTCATTATTTACATTCGACCCAGCATATGGGTCACTTTCAAATGAATCTGGTTAACCTGGAGGTTTGTTTGAGGTGGGACGACCATCAAACAATCAGAAGTATCAAAGACCACAAGCTTCTTTTAAAAAGAGGATTAGCAGGTAACCCTTCATAAATCACTTGTTGGTGATGGCCGACTCCAGCGAGTGGAGGAAGAACAGATTAACACATTGACGGTTTACAAAGAAAAGGTCAATAAACCAATGAGCCATCAAAGTTCCTGTTTTGACATCACTCTGCGGGCCCGGCGCTGCAGTCTGACAATGACAAGTGTTTTGGAAGAGGTGGATGTGTTGGTGTACTTCCCCGATGCAACCTCACAATGAGCCACTCGTGCTTGTTGTTCTCTCTTTCAGAAAATCCACTTTACTTTATTTGTGTGTGATAAAAGCATCAAGTGACAATAATGAACCCCAGATTTTAAAACAAGTATTTCTGCAGTTCCATTGCACCTAGTGTGTTTTACCTCTGCTGTCCTTTCCAGCACATGAAGCCCATGTGGGACGAGGACGTGTCCGTCTCATGAGGAGTGAGTGTTTGGGTGACGGGTGACCCCCTGTCTACCACAACAGGACACTTCTTTGGAAAAGACAGGATTATGTCCAGGGTTGATTTCAAGCTTTATAGCGTGCATGTGTCCAGCGTAGCGCTATTCAACATGCTGCTACCAAGGTCGGCTGCGGAGAACCATCCAGACGCAAACCTACCACGACCAACACAACTGAAGCTCCATTGTCAGGCTCTTCTGTCCACGAGAGGCTTTACAAACACCATTATACTGAGGAACTCACCAGGCAACTTGTATTTCAGGCAGTATAACCTAGATTCAGTCATTTTACAGCAGCAACAGTATCATGGCGTTAACAGCTTACAGTCTTCAGAGGCGTCACAAACATTGATCCATAAATCTGAATCCTTATCATCATCATATGCTGCACTATACCAACTAAGTTATAATAATGTATCATACTTGATACCAGAGGTGGGACCAGGCCCTCGCTTTGCAAGTCTCGAGTCTCAACATTCAAGTCCCGAGTCAAGATTGAAGTCACAAGTCTAAAACTCTGGTTTAGATTCCTAAACGAGTTCTAATGCGTCCTATACGACTTACATGCAATTCGAAAGTTTTTAAATAAATTAGGAATGTTTCAATCAAGAGTTGATTTGTTGAATCCTCATCATTGTTCACACTTTGGTTTTGGGGAGGGCGTCGCAACACCAGGTAAAGTCACAAGTCATTGATTTGTAAGACAAAGACAAGTTGCAAGTCTTTTTATGGTCGAGTCTGAGGTCATCACATCTGTGACTCCTGTGTGACTTGAGTCAAAGTCACTTGACTGGAGTCCACAACAAATAAACACACTGGAGTTCAGAATTTGTGAAATATCGGGGGAGCTGAATTAAAACACAGCGTAAAGTAAAGTACAAGTAGCACAAGTAGGTTACCTCAGAATCTTAGACTATTTGAGCAAAATGTACTTTGGCCAACCAACACTGCAAAAAACAAAGATAGGAAGTTAAACCTCCTTCAAAGGGTTTAATAACAGCAAATATACACTGGAACTGAATTCATGGCACTTTCACAGTTTAACACCACCACTGCTGCTGATGTAGTTTCTGTCGGCTACTTATCGATTCGATTAACTGTTAACTGGATAAAAATAATCGACATAAAAACCCAACAGCACCTTAAAGTGTCTCTACATCTGCTGTTGGAGGTGAATGTTGGCTGCAGCTGATGTTCTTCCGTCTCCATCAAAGAACTCTGGAGGAGCAACAACAAGAAAACTCCCAGGCAGAGTCGAGCCTCAAACTTGACTCGCACAGAAGCTGCTTGTGTGACATTTTCAGCGACCACGGGGCTGAAGTCCCAGCCGAGGCTCCACTAGCCGAGTCGGACCGGGGCAACACGACCCGAACAACACG
>CAAKHC010019584.1:4154-15100 GCA_901007825.1 Macroramphosus scolopax | reverse complement strand
CAGACGCAAACCTACCACGACCAACACAACTGAAGCTCCATTGTCAGGCTCTTCTGTCCACGAGAGGCTTTACAAACACCATTATACTGAGGAACTCACCAGGCAACTTGTATTTCAGGCAGTATAACCTAGATTCCATGTCACTTACATCCCACAGCAGCAACAGTATCATGGCGTTAACAGCTTACCATAAATCTGAATCCTTATCATCATCACATGCTACACTATACCAATTAAGTTTCTTTTTTTTGTATAATAATGCCTCATACTTGATACCAGAGGTGGGACCAGGCCCTCGCTTTGCAAGTCTCGAGTCTTAACACTCAAGTCCTGAGTCAAGATTGAAGTCACAAGTCTAAAACTCTGGTTTAGAGTCCTAAACGAGTTCTGATCCTTAACGACTTACATGCAATTCGAAAGTTTTTAAATAAATTAGGAATGTTTCAATCAAGAGTTGATTTGTTGAATCCTCGTCATTTTTCACACTTTGGTTTTGGGGAGGGCGTCGCAACACCAGGTAAAGTCACAGGTCATTGATTTGTAAGACAAGTTGCAAGTCTTTTATGATTGTTGTGTGGTCGAGTCTGAGCTCATCACATCTGTGACTCCTGTGTGACTTGAGTCAAAGTCACTTGACTGGAGTCCACAACAAATAAACACACTGGAGTTCAGAGTTCAGTATTTGTGAAATATCGGGGGAGCTAAATTAAAACACAGCATAAAGTAAAGTACAAGTAGCACAAGTAGGTTACCTCAGAATTTTAGACTATTTGAGCAAAATGTACTTTGGCCAACCAACACTACAAAAAACAAAGCTAGGAAGTTAAACCTTCTTCAAAGGCTTTAATAACAGCAAATATACACTGGAACTGAATTCATGGCACTTTCACAGTTTAACATCACCACTGCTGCTGATGTATTTTCTGTCGGCTACTTATCGATTAGATTAACTGTTTCATGGATAAAAAATAATCGACATAAAAACCCAACAGCACCTTAAAGTGTCTCTACAACTGATGTTAGAGATAAATGTTGGTTGCAGCTATTTTTCACAAGATGTTCTTCCGTCTCCATCAAAGAACTCTGGAGGAGCAACAACAAGAAAGGCAGAGTCGAGCCTCAAACTTGACTCGCACAGAAGCTGCTTGTGTGACATTTTCAGCGACCGCGGGGCTGAAGTCTCAGCCGAGGCTCCACTAGCCGAGTCGGACCGGGGCAACACGACCCGAACAACACGGAGAAGCTCCACAAAAGTTGTCAGTGAGGCTGAGAGATCGCCAGCAACCGGGATCACCTCGGTGTCTTTAGCTGACACATGACTGCGAGCAGCTCGCCCTCGTCCTGTCTGTCTGTGGCACTTTCAGTTCTGCACGATGAGAGTTCGAGGCTTTGTGTGTGTGTGTGTGTGTGTGTGTGTGTTCGTGTGTGTGTGTGTCTTACCGCTTCGAAGACAGAAAAATAAAGCCTTGAAAAGTCCGATCACTTCCACAGGGCAGCAGAGAGATGCGTCAGGTGTCCGCTTCCCGCGAGTGAAGGAGGAAAACAGAGTGGAGGACGACTCATGTTGAGTTGATCGGCTGAAGGCTTTTTTTTTTTTTTTTTTTTTTTGACTCCAAACTGCGCTGATCGGTGCGCTCCGCGTTGAAAACACCAGTCGTTCCCCTCCAAACTACAACCCCGGTTGAGAGGACAGGCTGGGCTGTGCAGAGGATTCAGTAGCACCCCAGCAAACTACGGCTCACTTCAGCGTGTTTTTACATAACAGCATCATCCGCTTTTTATGTTGACGCATCATGTAGCGAAAACATGGAGTTTCTTAAAGGGCCACGGCCGCGCCGTCCACATGTCACCTTCCCCAGCAGCCCCGCTGCGGCTGACAGATGGCTGCCACTTACTTAATGTCGTTAAACCCTGTTCTTCTGACACTTCGATCAATCCCGGCTGCAGCCTCCAAAAGACGGGAGGATCAATGTCCTGTCAGGTAGAAACAAAAACCTGCTCCGACATGTAATTGCATGGTGATTCATGGACTGCTGGAGGAAGTATTCAGCTCCTGTACTCGAGTAAAAGTACCACAGTACACACATAGTACACACATGGTACACTTCTGTGAAAACGCTACTTATTGAGGGTAAAGTACTCAATGCAGGAAACTGTTATTTTTTAATTTCAATGCTTTGTTTGCACTAATCTTCGGATTATTTTAAACATAATTGATTGTTTGTTTTTTAAAAATGTTGAAAAAAGTGAGAAAATCCATCATAATGACCAAAGTGACAACTTTTAAAATTATCGGTTGATCCAAACAAATGTCAAAATGATTAAAATTAAATTAAAAAGATATCGATACTTTAATTTCGAGCTAGAATTAAGATGTGTTTTTGCATGAAATGGACTTGAATCGGAGGTATTCAAATGGGAGGTGGGCCGGAAGTGAAAGAATAATACATTAGTTATTACATTAGTTCTCCAAGGGACATCAAATATAATACCTCAATGTATATGGTTTTGTCAAAGATAGAGATGCAGTAGTTTGGGTCTTTACCGCCTTCAGTCAGATTTGTTTATCATCATTTGCGTAATTGTATTTGATTTTCTTCTCTGTTTAACGTTGTGACTTAATTTCTCATCACACATTACTTTGTTCAGTTCCTTTAAAACCTGTTGCAGCTTGGTCAGCTTGTTTCTTTTAGACACAGTATGTACTCCTCATCAATCCCTGATACTTTAATTACTTTCTCTCCAACTCATTTAATGCCAACACTTGTTTCCACTCCACATTCTCTATATCAAAATCATTTTCACAAACTGTCCCGACCTCACAGACACGACAGCTTTGGGAGTTATGGTTTGTCCATAGCCACTATATCATGATCAATAACCTCCACTGGGACATATATTTCATAATATGTTATTATTCGTAGGTATGTGATCAATACAGGTTGCACATGTTTGCCCAGTATAATTACAACACACTCTCGCTGGCTTATTCACTGTTTAAGTTCATTATAATTGAGTACCGTGCTGTTCTTTTTTCTCAAAGGGACAGAATCTGACAGTCAGTCGATTTTAAAGTCAAAGGACAAATATTTCTCATCCAATATCTGTTACCTTCGTCAGCACAGAACAAAATTAAGACTAACCACCTTCCTCAAAATGATTCCTATAGATTATAACCATCTGATATGCAGTGATCTTGGTGAACAGTTCTTGTACTTGGGACCCTGTTTCAGCCCTGGTGTCATCAGCTTTATCCAGCCCACGTCCATTCATCATTCCCGGGGTCACTCACTGTATCACACGTCCTCACGTTGTTGGACCTTTTAGGTGTTTCTTTAAATCATCAGTCATTTTAGGAGTAATTCAGACTCACCTTGAGTTGTTGTAACTCACCCAGTCCAGGATGATTCTAGACAAACTGTGTAACACAGTCTCCTCAACAGACCCTCATACAAGCTGCTCCAGTAATTCCTCAAGAATGTCCATTGTCACATACAATTGTTATTTAAAGCTGCATTGCTTGCATTTCTATTGTGACCTGCCATCATGTAGTAGCTCCTTTCCAGATCCTCTTTGTGGAAATAAAGAAGTATTTTGGAAACCATCCACCATATTTACCTGGGAGGTGGAGGGTCAACTACACTACCAGGTCAAAATGTCATCGATTCCTCGCCCGAGATCAAAGAAATATTCACTTCACATATGTTAACACTTCAGCGGCCGTCTCACCTCCACGTCACACTCCTCCTGAAGCACTGATGCAGGGAGGATTGCTGTGTTCCACATGTCACATCGTGTTTGCAGCGTTTTCCGTGTTATTTTATCCAGTGGCCTGTGAGGGCCTTTAACTTACAAAGATTAGTCTCTCTACAGGATTTGGTGCTCAAATTTAGTCATTATTAAACTTTCTTGTCCAGAGCTGTAAACCATATTATAATATTTACAGCATGTATTTCTAATTAAAAGATTCTATACCGTAGACTTCTTCTATACACTTGAAACCACTGCAACATTAACAGTTATTTGACGGAGACGTGATATCAGACGGATGGAAATAACACGTTTGCATACATTAACATTTAATCTGCAGAGAAGGAAAAACCGTCGCATGTGCTTATCTCCTGGTAACATGTGTAGTTACTTCAAAGAGGTTTTGACATAAGTAACGCTTTTCAGTTTAGATTTCAGTCCATCTTCATGTGTATCGTCTACCTCATAACTATTCTTAATTCAGGACGGATGCCTTCTATTTGGGTTTAAACATTTATTAAAAACTCATTTTAATTAAGTGAATGTAAAGGCATTAAGTTTGCAGCTCTCCTTGGATGGGAAGGGTCCTTCGTTGCAGCGGAGGAAGCACACGGTCGGTGTCTCGGGTCGGAGAGGACTCCGATGCAGAATGAACAGGCAGTGGCAGGAATGCAATTAGAACAGTGACTTTAGTAGGAGGAGCCAGCAGACAAAAACAGTTAGTTCCAAAGTCCAAACCAGAAAGTCAGCTCATTCAGGCTGGAGGTACGAAATCATCAAGCAGGTCACAAAACAGGTGAGCCTGCCTGAGTCAGGCTGCATACAGAGCAGGCAACAAGCCTCAATCTGGCAACAACAGACTGTCTACACAGTAGTAGGAGTAGTTAATGAGCAAACATGTAACAGGTGTGAGTGGCTGATGAGCGGGCAGACAGGTGATAGGCTGGAGGCTGGTGCAGTGGGGGTGCAGTGGGGGTGCAGGAGGATGTGGTCGGTGTGGAGACAAGAAGGTGGGGGCGATGAGGAGCTGGAGGTTCCAGCAGAGTCCAGGAAGTGCAAAGCAGAGCTTCCTTCCCTCTGGGACTCACAACCTGGCAACATGCTGTACTGGTCCTGTAATAACTAATTACTGATGTATAAAGCATGAAGGGAATCTTTACCTTAAGAACATTAGTAACATCTTACAGACTCTTTATCATTACATTGAAAAAGAAAATGGTCCATCATCTGAGAATATGCCTATTGTATATTTTAGAGTATAGAAACTTTAAGGTATCTGTGGTGTGACATTAGGTCTGTAAACAATAGACCAGATGCATGAATCCATCAACTTGCAACCGTCAGCCTTCATGTATTTATCGTAGTTTTGATGGGAGAATGAGTTTCCTGCCATTTCGAGACAGGAAGCTGTGGTGAACTGAGGTTGTCTGAACCAGAGTCCTGTTCCTGCGGAGCCGCCGGTCTGCGTGTTGTACATGTCACTCTGCTCCAACACACCTGATTCAAATAAAGGGCTGGTTAGCAGGCTTCTGCAGAGCTCGATGATGGTTTGAATCAAGTGTGTTGGAGCAGGTTGACATATAAAACATGCAGGGAACTGGCTCCCCTGGATCACTGATGGAGAACTCCTCTAAACAGATAAATATGGCTCAAATACAGATGTTTAATTGGAACAGTGCTGTGAACATCTTTTGCTTCATCAACATCTTTGGCCCTCAGAGAGCTCAGACCTTAACCAGACCTCAACATTTGCCCTATAATGTATTATATTCTCCCTTGACCAGGCTACACCCCTTTAAGAGCTATGGTAACAAAAAATAGAGTGAAGAAAGACAGGGGAAATAAAAAGTAAATTGAAAAGCTAAACCTAAAATAAAAATAAATACTAACATGGCCACATCATTTTATCAATATCACAGAGAGATCATGGTAATGAGCACCAGTAAATTTGGCCCCTGTCACCTTCACAATAAATCTTTTTAATTAATTTAGTGTATTTCCTGTTATAATATTGACTTATCATAACAGGAAAAGCCGAGGTTGAAACTGATGGCTCTGTTCCATTCATGTGTCAAAGCCAAACCGATGACCTGTCATGCACTGCAGTAATGAATATGGACAAACTAAATTAGTTTCCGGCATCTGCTGAGAAAAAGAAAAAGAAAAAGGTTTGTCATGAATATCTCCAGTATCAGCCGTAATTGTTGGGTCGAGAACTCTTGTCTTGGAATAATGAACAATAATCCAAGACCCAGCAAACATTTCATGGATGACGTTTTGACATGTCAGAGATGAGGATTGACAGGTGTAATGAACAGTGAACAACGTCTGATTTCCATTTAGCTCCCTCGGTTTCAGCTGGCTCAGAGTCATGGCTTAATGAAACATTTGATACAAGCAGGGCAATCGTTAATGTGATTAGAACCCGGTTCTCTGACGAGTCTTAATATCTTCAGAGAAAAAGGCCCCTTTAAGGTTGAATTTATTAGCGGTATGTTTGTTTGCCTTCAATTTCTCCATCAGACTTCTATCCTGTGAAGGGAAAATCAAGTCTGAAATACACCATGACCCATTTTAATCCTTCAGCAGGAAGGAGACGGATGTTCAGTGGGTCAAGTAAGAAACCCAGCAAACTGCACTGAGCGTTATTCTGCACATCAATCAGAGTCCGGGACGATTGGAGGCAATAAGCCGATGCTTCATCATTTTCACAGGTGATGGTGTTTCAGTTTCTGCTGCAGGCTTTTGCCCGTTTTCTCAGGAGACATTGTTGACTTGTCAAAGCAGGACAAGCGCAGGTGTAAACACTTATATTAACGATGGCTCCAATCCATGTCCTGAACCATGTCCCTGAGGGAGCACTACACCAGAGCCTCCGCCTGGCCCACCTAAATTGAATGTAACCATCATTGAAGTCAGTTAATTCCGCTGTGCTTTTCCTGCTTTTACAAATCAAAACCTCTGCCGTGAAAAGACCCCTGTCACGGCTAATTGATTTGTCAAAGCAGAGAAGATTGTTTTTATCCAACACTTCTGAATTTAACAGTCAATAATATGTCCTATTAAATTTGGCCTGAGTTTCAGTCGTACTTCAGTTAACAATGCTGGATCCTTCATTTCTCATCATGCAACCAACAGTAGGAGTGGGACCAAGTCATTGTGTGGAAACTCCCACACAGTCCCAAAGCTTCACAATAAGTCCCATATCCAGACTGCAAATTTCCATTTTAAATCCTGAAACTATGATTTCATATTCTTGATCAGGTCCCAATCCACCTTACAAATATACGGAGTCTCCGGTGACACATTTTTTTCTTATCAAGTGGCCACAACATAATAACCTGTTGGAGTGACTGGCCTGACTTTATATGAGGCCTGATAATTAAATCATGTTGATCTTGTATTTTTACAATGTTTTACAATATTGCTCCTCGGCCAGCAGCAGCAGCTCTCGTATGAACTTTGTGTAACATTAACAATGTTCCGGAGTATCAAACAGGTTGAGCTCCACTGATCTCGACTCTCGGCCATAATCATGTAAAACTAAGCACAGCATGTTTTTACGTTAATAACTACAACTTCTCCGTCATTATGAAATATAAATTAGGATTCTTATAAAGTGCTTAAGAAAATGATCAAGTCCAGCAATAAAAAAAGTTTTATTTTCATTTGATGCAAACAAACTGCTATATTTCATACATCTGTACAGCTACATGTGGATATTAGAAACTAAAAATCCTTTAGAGGATATAATCAATCAAGGAGTGTTTCTCCTGGACTATACAACAGTACGATATGCTTAATCCAAAAATAGTCAAACAGGAATTTAATGTTATCTACCACAAAAAGCACACGGACATCTTTTTCCTTACTGATAAATATTTCAGCTTCAGTTTGCATTGAGTCATTGCAGGGAGTTTTTTACATTGGGGAAGTTGTACACATAAACTCCACACATTTATCTCGAGTGATCAATGTACAATCATGAGACTTGGTGACTTAACTGTGATGATAAGCTATTTATAAGATGGAGAGTCATCATTGGATGTTGTTGAGGTCTATTCCGGCGACAGCAGTGTGCCCACGGGACCTGGAGTGACACCAAGCCTCACCAGCTCCGTGTGCCGCGTCAAAATCAGCAATTTGTCTTCTACAATAATGGAGCAGAATTCAGAATCCATTTTTTTACAACTGTTAACTGCCAACCTGACTGGTTGAAGCAGAATGTACATTATTGCCATCCAAATGTTGATGCCAAAAATCTTGGCAGTAGCAGTTTTGGAACTCTAGTAAATCAGTCATCATCTGGTCGAGTGGCCAAAATAAACCGTAAAATACACGATGGAAAATTACTACGGTGAAAAACCGACATTTCAGATGTTGTAAATTGATTGCGACCTAGAAAAATACATCAAGTCACTTTACATACTTGATCCTCATTTAATTGGTTTTGCCTGATGTTGTTAACGCTGGGGGATTTCATGTTTATTATGAAATAAAATCCAAGGTGACGCAGATTCTGATTCCTATGGCAACTCAACAGCATCCTAACAGCAGCAACAACTCATTCAATGTAAGGCCCTGGGTGTGAGTAACTGTGTTCATTCACGGCAAACCGCCCGCTCAGTCTTTACAGAATCACCATCTCACGGCTGAACCTATTTGAACATGGCGTTGAAGGCCCGTCCAATGATGAGCCGGCGGATTTCACTCGTGCCTGCGCCAATTTCATAAAGCTTTGCGTCCCGCAGATATCGTCCCATGGGGTAGTCGTTGATGTAGCCATTACCACCTGTTGACAAGAGACGAAAGGGTTTGTAAATCAAAGCAATTAATGGAAGAACAAAATGACAGCGTGCAAATACAAAGCCTTTTTTTTATTGATGGAACTATAAGTATCAACCAAAGACAGTAAAAAAAAAAACAGTGGATGTGGCCTCCGGGTCTGAAAAGTGACCCCAATGCTGAAGTGCCTTCAACCTGCATTGTTGCTAATGGCCAGCAGGGGGCGACAAACCAGACCACTTACTTGATTTACTACCTCTGTAAATATTTGTCTAATAAGCCCTCGGGTCTAAAGCGATGGCATTAAGACGTCAATGCAGCGTGATGTTCATATTGTGAGTTATGGCCCCATTCAGTGTAAAATAGATGATAAAGCAATGAATACTTCAGGAAGTGGCTACTTCCTACCACAGCAACCTGCCAATCAGGAAAGAGGTGTATATCCGCATTGTGTTCATACCAGCTTGGCAGGAGGGGAGAATTACAAGGAGAAAAGAATACAGGGGCTACCTCTTTTAATACAATGCATGTAACATATCAGGGGAACATTCGCAATAAAAGACATCTATCAAGAATTCAATTAGGAAGACAAAAGGCGCACAGAAGGCAAAGCAGATGTAAACAATGAAATTAATGAGGACTGTGATTAGTTCCATTTAGCTGCGTCAGAGTCCTGGTGTTGTGAGTGCTGGCTCAGTGTCACGGCTTAATTGGACACATGATTTGACCTGAGCTGTTGTAAACGTAATTGGTATCCTTTGGTTTCGTTTGCTTTTATAACAACTCCAAATGTTTGCTGGGAAGTGAGGTATTCATTTTCCTCCACACTTTCATTCATCACTCCTCCAAAGCACCACCTCCTGGCTTCCATTCTGTCTCATATCATACACGTCTGCGTTCACTCTGTGCACTGGACTCTTCATCCACACAGCAGCCAGTCATTCAACAGCATGCTACTTATTAACCAAAAAGCTCCATCTGCAGAGCGGCGCTTCCAGCTGCTGGTGCTCATCTCACACCGGCCTCAAGTCTTATTCCAGGATCACATAATGAAGCAGAGGGCTGGCTCATTACCAGTATAAATTGTAAACCCCTGACAGAGCCTTCATGACAAGCCAATCGACAAGGTTTCTGCTCGTCAGCTGGACTTTTCTGACCGAAATATAAAAGCTTAAACATGAAATAAGCCTTGAGTTTCACTTACCCAAGCACTGAATGCCATCCAAAGCCACCTGAGTGGCGTTTTCAGCACAATACAAGATCACTCCAGCGCAGTCCTGCAAGGGCGACAGAAGCAAACGGTCACTGTGTGCTGGGGTGGGATCGTATTTGACCAGATTGAGATGTTGCCAGTTAGGAAAAGTGAAAAGGAATCACTGTCTAATGCAAACTTTTTTCTCAGATTACGAGCATCAGTGTTATCGTAGCTTTGCTAGAAAGGAGCATTTTGCCTTGAAACCCACAAATTCAAAGCACATTACAAATCATATCCTGAATGTAACTGTATTAAACACCTTTCAAGCTCAACATGTGGTCTGTCCTTTGCTCCAGATTAAGCAGCAAGCCTGTCCTCATAACCTCCGGGTATGAATGTGTGCGTGTGTACGGGGGAAGGAAGAAACATTTGAGTACGGCTAAGGTAGAAAAGGCAGCCCATTTACCAATTACATAATGTTTATGAATTGCCCTTTACATAAGCTATGAAAGCGGGAAATCAGAGGTCACTGCAGGATGATGATGTTAGATGAGAGACTGACCATTGAACTGAAGTGTCCTCTGTCACAAGCCCGGGCAACGTTGTACACGTACTGTCGACAGGAGCTCAGCCTGGTGTACATGTCAGCCATCTTGCCTTGCATTAGCTGTTAAACAGATGCACACACAATATATGGTCCGTTTTCCCTCCAGTTATTTGAGCTGTTCTGTTTGTTCAGAGTAAAGACTGAAAGTCAAACCTGAAAGTGTCCGATCTTCTGTCCGAAAGCTTCTCTGACGTGCAGGTAGGGAACAGCAAAGTCCACCACTGCCTGCATGATACTGGAAAGGGATGATGATGTTAAAGGCTTCAGAAGAATTCACGCCTTCCTTAATAGGACGTGTGAGTTGTTTCTTCTGCATTTCCTCAATCTAGTCCATTGAATTGCTGAATGTTTCAATATCACATGAGGGCGTTTCAAATCTCATCTTAGAATGACTTCTAAACTGCAATGAGTTCAATGAAATGTAAACACTGTTATTCTCAGGTAGAAAATATATTTATATCTTATTAATTCTAACAGTAATTCAGGTCCAGTTCTGGTATGAACTCACCCAATAGGTCCTGATGCCAGTACCAGTCTCTCCAGATCCAGGCCGCTCATCATCACATAAACACCTTTGTTCAATGGGCCCAGGACATTCTCCTCTAAAAC
>CAAKHC010019583.1:5929-17906 GCA_901007825.1 Macroramphosus scolopax | reverse complement strand
GAAACTCCTCAGCTGCTGTGAGTCAGTAATGAAACCACAGGATCATTTCCACAAGGTATTATTGTTCAACACACACACACACACACACACACACACACACACACACACACACACACACACACACACACACACACACACACACACACACACACACAAACACAGGTTATTGAACCTTGAGAGGCCAACAAGCTGAGACGCTGTCAGTGCCCTCTGCTGGACAAATTGTAGGATGGCAGCATGGTCGAAATGATTCACAGACAGTAGAACACGGACAGGAAGAAATAAACATCCTCTGTCTTTCCTGCAGGAGTCGGCCCTGAGCGAGGACTTTTCTCCTCCTCACACCTCGTCCTCCACATCTCCCCCTGTCGACTCATCCTCCTCCAGGTCATCACATCCTTACCAAACCCTGTCGCAGTCCTCGGATGAGGTAACGACCCCCCCCACACACACACATGGCTCTACAGCCATGTTGGTGAGGACGTGATACATCCCCTGCCCCTGAACTAAGTCTAGAAATGTCCTCACAATGTCTACATGTCCTCACAGTGTCTTTAGTGTCTACATGTCCTTACAGTGTCTTTAGTGTCTTCATGTCCTCACAATGTCTTTAGTGTCTACATGTCCTCACAGTGTCTTCATGTACTCAAAAGTGTCTTCACATCCTCACAGTGTCTTCACGTCCTCACAGTGTCTTTAGTGTCTACATGTCCTCACAGTGTCTTCATGTCCTCACAGTGTCTTTAGTGTCGTCATGTACTCAAAGTGTCTTCAGGTCCTCACAGTGTCTTCACGTCCTCACAGTGTTGTCATGTCCTCACAGTGTCTTTAGTGTCTTCATGTCCTCACAGTGTCTTCACGTCCTCACAGTGTCTTTAGTGTCTTCATGTACTCACAGTGTCTTCACGTCCTCAAAGTGTCCTCACGTCCTCACAGTGTCTTCATGTCTTCACAGTGTCCTCACATCCTCACAATGTCTTCATGTCCTCGAAGTGCCGTCATGTCCTCAAAGTGTCTTCATGTCCTCACAGTGTCTTCATGTCCTCAAAGTGTCCTCACAGTGTCTTCATGTCCTCACAGTGTCTTAATGTCCTCAAAGTGTCTTCATGTCCTCACAGTGTCTTCATGTCCTCAAAGTGTCTTCATGTCCTCATTGTCTTTAGTGTCTTCATGTCCTCACAGTGTCTTCACGTCCTCAAAGTGTCCTCACAGTGTCTTCATGCCCTCACAGTGTCTTAATGTCCTCAAAGTGTCTCAATGTCCTCACAGTGTCTTCATGTCCTCAAAGTGTTTTAATGTCCTCTCAGTGTCTTCATGTCCTCTGGACGAAGTGATAAGGCAAGCTAACAAGCTATGACCTTAAGTCTCTCGTCTTTCACAGGAACCGAAAAAAAATTCTTTCCAAATTGTAATGCAGTTTGGTGTGAAACTGCTTTAGTCCTTCTCTTCTTCCTCTTCCTCAGCCCTGTGATGAACCGTTCTGTCAGGTGTCCACCTGGACAACAGAGCAGGTGTGTCAGTGGCTCCGAGGACTCAACATGGATCAATATATCCCAGAATTCAGTACGAGAGACGTTGACGGACAGCAGCTACTGCAACTGGACAGCAGCAAGTTGAAGGTAAAGATGAGGAAGACGAAGCTGAAGCTGGGCAGTGTTGGTTTGAATCATAGAATCCACATGTGAATGATTGAAATGAGTGAGAAAATTGGATCTTATGATCAAGTTCATGTACTGCTAGCGTAGCAATGTGTCTTATATTGTTACATATCATGATTGTCTTCTGCCCCGCCCCCTGGTGTCTTAATGTAGTGCAGCTCATAAGACCCGCCCCCTTCATGTTAGCACGTGGTTCAAACTCAGAGTTCACATCGGTTCCTATCACACTGACGTTTGTTCAAGTGTTTTTGATAAGTTTGGTTTTAATCATTGTATACTATGAAAACAGGAAGTAACATCATGATTGAAAGCTGCTCTGAGTGAAGTCACAGAGGTGTTTACTGACTTTGTTTGGGTATTGTACAGAAGAAAGTGGAGAACTGATGTAATGCTGACTTTACATTACCTGGTGGTCATGTAGAACCCTGAAGGTGGTGTAGTGGAACCCTGAAGGTTTTCTTGTAGAACCCAAAGATGTCTTGTAGAACCCTGAAGGTGTTCTTGTAGAACCTGAAGATTGTCTTGTAGAACCCTGAAAGTAGTCTAGTGGAACCCTGAAGGTGGTCTTGTAGAACCCTGAACATTGTCTAGTGGAACCCTGAAGATTGTCTTGTAGAACCCAAAGATTGTCTTTTAGAACCCTGAAGGTGGTCTTGTAGAACCCTGAATATGTTCTTGATCAGGTTAAGTACAGATACTTTGTTCATCGGACAGAAGTGGAATTTTTTTCAATGATCACAAAAACGTCTGGTCTGATGATGTTTTCTTGTTACTTGCTGTTCACAGGGTCTGGGCATGCTCAGTTCATCAGATCGCAGCGTCCTAAAGCGTCATATTAAAGACATCCAGACTGCAGCGGAGAAAGAGCGAAAAGCTCTGGACAAACTAGAGAAACAGAAGGAGAAACAACGCAGGAAAGAGCTGGAGCAGCGCAGGAACTGAACAGCACCACCGGAGGGCAACACTGAACTCGGACGACAAGATTTACAACTCTGACAATGATCATTGAATTTACCTGGAAGACCTGGAATACCTCTCCAGGCCTGGAAAATGGTCATAAAAACATCCTGGAAAGTCTTAAGGCACTCAATCGTCTCAGGCACAGAAATAGTTGTGAAAATGGTGATACGGTGGCTCCTGAAGGACAAAACAAATAAACATGAATGAACCAGTTCTGGTTCTGGTGCCGGCTTAAACTTGTCCCTTTCTAAGATATAAGGAGCCACAGCGTTACATCACTCTGCATGTCTGTAAACGTCTTGCTCTCCCAGCTGGCACCGCAACAAGGCTGACTACATCAAAACTTTGATGCTCTGAATGCCAACAGCAGCGTCCAAACACAAGCGCCTGCTTTTGTTTTTTCTTTGGGTTCAGAAGTCGATATGCTGCACAAGTTCTGTTTCTTTTGGTGTCGATGGTCTTAACCCCGCGGTCTGCCCCTGACATGATGGGTTCTTGGTTCGAGATGTTGGTACTGGCACCGCTCTGGAAACCGTTCTCCTGGTCTCCTGTACCGTCTGCAGTATCCTACAATGTATTGCACATCCGGGTCTTGTGAGATCAGGGGAGCTCCGATGACATCAGCAGGTTCGGTCTCTAAACTTTCACTTCCTCTGGAGTCAACGCCCTCATTGGCCACGCCCCCGCAAGAGGTGGCGTCTGAGCTGTGATGTAAAAATTAAGTATAATAAAAGTACCTAAGAGTTGTAATTATTAAAGATCTCAGTGACCTTTGACCTCGACCCTCAGAAGAAAGTCTGCCGGATTAATGAAATGAAACCATGAAGTCATTAATGTCGTGTTGTTTGTTGCTGCTTCATTTGTTAGTGATGTTTGAGACGAGTCGCGTCACTGCAGCTCCTCCTGAACGTCCGCAGGACAGAAGGTGTCCAACCGACCGCCGAGAGATTTGAACCTGGCCAGTATACAAGTATGAATCATCCCTGTGTGTTTGTGTTTGTTTTACAATATAAAAAAGCCCCCATGTGAGACTTTTATTACTTTTTAACAGGAAGTGATGAAGGAAACAAGAAGAGTGAGTGTGGAAACGTTTTTTATTATCTTGTTTGTAGCTTGTTGATCAGGAAGTAAAACTATTGATCAGCAGACAAACAAATGTCACTTCTTTTCCTCATGAATACAAATAAATAAATAAATATATAAATAAATTACTTTACGAACATCATCATCATCACCACTGGAAACATTAAATAATATCACTCTGAAACAATTGACAAATAAATATCTAATGTGATAATCAATAAATATCAGTTATAAATAGAAAATACTTTATATAAAATTGACATGTGACAGCTGCTGGAGCTCAAGTCGAGTCGCGAGTCGTCCCAGCGGGTTCCGACCTGCAGATGCCGCCAATTTCCAGGCGGAGCGCCAGGACGATGGGATCGACACAAAGCATTCTGAGATGGGCAGCAGGTCACAGGAAACATGGAATCCATCACAATAAAGCAGCAGGTGGGTCACAAGACTGTAAAGGTCTGACAACTTCTGATCTATAAATCAAATTCAACCTTCTGATTATTGAAAGTCAAACATACGACACATTTTCAATCTTCATCTTCAAACCTGCAGCACAAACGTGAATGTGAACAATCGTCTTGTTCGTTGCCAGCAGACGTGTGACGGCACATCGCTTGTTATGTCTTCAACGTCCTGGCGACGATGCGGCTTCTGTCGACGGGTTCCACACAAATCTTTTGTTTACTTGCAGCGGTTTGTTGAACGTTTTCTTTTCATGATGTAAATAACTGTTGGTCCTTTGAGTCTCTTAATCAAGATGAAGCGCTAACGTGGTAGTTTCTGATGCCACGTTGTTCCTGAAAACTCTGCCACCAACAACAGCAAATAAAAGAACGTTTGAAGAGGTGACGAGGAGACGAACAGGCGAGCGTTTCTAGGACAGCAGCTCCTGAGAGAATCTTCATCATCTCACCCCTCGTTTTCAGTTCAGGAAAGCATCTCTGTCACAAAGGTCGTCAGGCTCACACTTAAGAGGTCATGACCTTCCCAGGTGGCCCTCGAACACAGCGATGTTCTCACCTGGTGGATGGAACTTGCCGTGTACCTTCAAGGTGGGACCTGTAGGTGGCGATGGCTCTCAGGCTGCGGATCAGGTCATGACAGAAGGAGCGAAGCTGCGACAACGTCAGGTGCGCCGCCACTTGGACCTCATACTTGCCGTGGAGACGAGAGGTGATGTCCGCACTGTAGTTCAGATCCACATCGCCGTCGCCAAGCTCAGCTGCCTCCTTCAACTGAGAGAAACGCAAACAGTTACCTTGTTGCTACAGCAACTTGTATGAGCGTCGGAGTGATGTCACACAGGGACTCTACCTTGGTGATCTGGATCAGCAGGTCTCTGAGGTCGGCTCCCAGGTTGTCGAGTCCACTCAATCTGTCAGACAAAACTCCCAGCAACGCCTTGTACAGCCGGCTGCCCACCAACATGCGATTCACACACTCGTCCTGCCGGTGGCGACACAGACGATAAAAACAATTATTACCAGCAGAACATTTTTGTGGATTTATTCAACAATGTTTTCAATCGTCCGCTTCTGTCTGACTGAAACCTCGAGGTTCCTTCAAATATCCTCATAAAGAAACCTTTGACGCTCTTCAAGGACTCGGAGAACCTCAACAGCCAAAATAATAGTCACCCAAAACCTCATTTCAAGACCCCCTAAGTCTCAAACTGACCAGCGTGAAGCGCTCCGACAGCGGCTTGAGGACAGGCGCGGCAGGAATGCCCAGAGATGTCATCATCATCTGCAGGTTGGTTGACTGGTCGATGGGGTCGAGGGTTAAACTCTGCACACAGGAAGAGGACAAAGAACTCCTGGTGAGCAAACAGCAGCCAATCATAGTTCAGCTGAACCAGCCAATCAGATTAGTGGTTTACCTCTGTGGTGATGGCGGTGATGTGCACGCTGGGTATGGCTTTCAGGATTTTCTCTACCAGCGTTTTGGCTCGATCGCTCGCCTCTCGGAACGCCGGCGGAAGATCGGACAGCGTGGAGATGGGAGCTGATCGGACCAAAGGTGGAATCAGGAGGCAGTGAAGCAGCACGACGACTGAAAGAAACAAGAAGTAATTAAACACAATATTCTCAGGTTGTGAAATGAAACAAAACAATATAGAAAATTAAATCGTTCTATTTATTTTTAATTATAAAAGTAAAGGTATTATAATATGTAACATATATGATTTGCCATGCACATCTTCCATCACAAACTGTCAGTGTTGCCATGGTAACTGTCTGCGCCTCACATTTAGGCTGCTAGCTACCAGCATTGAGCTAGCAGCATCGGGCTAGCAGCATCGAGCTAACTGCTGCTGTTAGTGTACAAACATGACGTACTAAATACTAGTACATGACATACTAAATTCTCCAACATAATGTACTTAATAGTCCAACATTATGTACTTAATACTCCAACATGACTTCCTAAATACTCGTACATGACTTCCTAAAATACTTCAACATGATGTACTTAATACTCCAACATGACGTACTAATTAGTCAAACATTACGTACTAAATACTCCAACAGGACATACTAATACGTACTACAGACTGTATCTGTGGACAAACTGACGACCAACGTGTGAATATAAGTCTGTCTGCCCTTGTGCAGTGTGAAGACATGCAGCTTCAGCTGGATTCAAGTCCAGCTGATCAAGTCCAGTGAGCGCACAGAATATCTCTATACTGTAGTATTAGAATTGATCGTATGTTTAAGAACAGTTGACAGTAAAAGTGTTTGGAGAGTTATGATTCGTTCACGAAGGAAGAAGAAACGTCACTGTCACTAACGACCGCCATACAAAACTGTGGCACTAATGAGCCTCCATACTTTAGTGTCAGGTGAGTCCAGGCTCTGCAGAAGAAGAAGAAGAGGAGGAGGAGGAGGAGGAAGAGGAGGAGGTGTGTATGTCTGCCCAGGTAGTCGCACAGCAGAAAGACACATTAGCTTCGTTCTAATCCGTTGAGTGGTTAAAGCCTCTGGTCTCACCTGTCGGTGTGTTCATGTCTCTCAGGGCGGCTCGCGGTGTCGGTGTGTCGGTTTCTGTCCGCCGGTAAACTCGGTAAACTCGCTTTCAGCTTCCATTTGCAGCCTGGACTTTTATCTGCAGCTCGCGTGGGACTTTCCACAGCAAGCACCGTCACCACCTCGACTCAACAGCAATGAATCCCAAAGTGACGAAGACTCACCGACAATTTGTTGCGTCACGACCGCAATATACTAGGAATTTACCGGATGAAGAAGGTGAACAGGAAGTAAACGAAAGTAAAGAAGATTAATCATAAATTCATGTTGAAATAAAAGAAATAAAAGAGTCAATCTGAATACACATACTACACATAACATATAACATATATAATATAAAATAGATGCATATATAGATGCATAATAATAATAATAATAAAATAATAATAAAATAGATAAGTGTAATGTAAAATAGGCGTGTGTGTGTGTGTGTGTGTGTGTGTTTTAAGAAATCCTGGAATATCCGTGACTAAGCATACATTAAAGCCTCCATAAACACACTGCGTTATATCTTATTTCCGTCTTGAAGATGATTAAAGGAGGATTTCCGCAGCTATGAAATAAGTCGTGTTGTAACAAGCTGCAGTAATTCATCATGCAGTAATTGAGTTTCACAACTTAACAAACTTCCCTGTCTGATTCATGTTCAGAATTGACACGTGAGGTCATGTAGTTCACTGAACTAAAAGTCTTGGTCCTGGTCCAATAATTTTTTTATGAATTCAATAATAATTCAGCCCTGCAGAAGAAACAAATCAAACTGAGGAAACACGCGACACCATCGAAACGACATTGTTCACCTTTGAACTTCACTGAATAAAAATACTTCATACGGTACTCTAACAATGCGGAAACACATGAGGTTCATTTCCTGTCTTTGCTTCTTCGGCCGGGTCCGGCCCACTAGGGGGTTCATTCTGGCCCGCAGGACGAACTTTGAAAGTTAAAAATGTATGAAAAACACGAACAACACATTTTTAATAAAATACTATTCCTAAATGATCCGCCAGGGGCGCACTGTTCTAATCAGAAGAAGAAGTAGAATAAGCGGCACAACTAGTCTACCTGATCTCCTCGCCTCGACACCCTCATTAGCCAAAATGTCTTTGTCAAGGAGAAAAGTGGATATCGAGTGTAGAGTTTTCCAAGAAAAATGGACCGCTTCCTATTTATTTACAGAGGTAAACGGGAAACCCGTGTGCTTGGTGTGTCATCAACAAGTGTCGGTGCTCAAGGAATATAATATTCGGCACCACTATGAGACTCATCATGGCGAAAAATAGGACATCTTGCAAGGACAACTGAGAAAAGAGATAGTAAATGAATTGCTGGTGGGTCTGAGGAAACCACAGTCCGTTTTCACCCGGAGCAGAGAGGTCTGTGAAGCAGCAGTAAAAGCCAGCTAGCTAACTGCTAATGAAATAGCAACAGCCGTTTTCCGATGGTGAGGACGTCAAAACATGCGTGGTTAAGGCTGCAGAACTCGTGTGTCCCGAGAAGGTTCAAGCTTTTGTCAACATTAGTCTCACGAGGAAGACTATGGCAGAGAGGATTTAGGAACTATCAGCAGATCTGGTCAGCCAGTTGAAACACTAAGTCAAGTCATTTTTCTGTTGCAATTGATGAGAGCACTGACACACACACACACACACACACACATTCTGAGATTGGCTGCTACTCCGGACATGACGCCTAATGTTGATGCACCTGTGCAGACCAAAAGATGCCAAGTTTCAGCTTGTGTGAAAATGAATCCTTGCTGTAGAAATAGTTTAAAATGTTCAATGTCATGTCAGCCAACAGCTTCACTACAAACGATGTTACAATACTGTTTTTCAGTTCCAAATATCTGACTGTTTTTTTGTATTTGTACAAACACTGTGACCAGTTATCATGCACACAAGTAAATGATGAGAAGCAAATTGCATGTTTGTCTTCAGAAATCTGAGGTTGTTGCTGATGTGTTTTGTAAAAGGATATTTCATTAAATATGAAGATTTTCCTAATGTACTTGTACTTTGCACAAAAACAAAGGGAAAAACATAGAATTATTGTTCATTAAAGGTAATTATGCTATGATTGTACTGGTCCGGCCCAATTGACATCTAATTAGGCTGTATGTGGCCCCTGAACTGAAATAAGTTTGACAGCCCGGTTTAGACACATGGCCTGAAGACGAGAGACGAGGAGTGGGGGATTGTGGGTAATGACTGATCTATTAGTAGCAGCGTGCCGACACAGTACTACCTTCTGCGCACAAATTCAACAGAGAGGATCATGGGAAGCTGTCATCATCTTCAGCCATTTCTTTGGCAAATCCAGATCCTGCTGTTCACGCTCCAGACCCTCCTGAAACACACACTGTCAGGTTCTCTCACACACACATGGTCAGGCTCACACACTCACACACACACACACACACACACAGTCAGGCACACAAACACTGGTTCAAGTGCCATCGCACGCACGCACAGGTGAGGTCACATCCATCTTGCAGGTTCTTTTGCTACGACCTCTGACGTAGAGGGCGTGACGTCTATTCATGAAAACATGTCAGTCTGTATAGTTCAGGTTGAGACTACATAACCCAGAAATCCTCAGAAACAATCAACATAAACAAACCCAGAGTATCTTTATTTGTTCATACATGCGCAGGTTACAGCAGAAAAACACCGGAAAAAAGAAAAACAAGAGGAGTTGGGGATTGTGGGTAATGACTGATCTATTAGTATCAGCGTGCCGACACAGTACTACTTCCTTCAGCGCAGGAAGTCAGCAGAGAGGATCATGGGAAGCTGTCATCATCATCTTCAGCCATTTCTTTGGCAAATTCCAGATCCTGCTGCTCACGCTCCCGACGCTCCTGAAACACACACACCAAATATTACATTTACTTGTTTGTTACGAGTGCGGATTGAGTGTTAACTATCTAAGCTCCGCCCTCTGAACAAGCTAGTTTCGGCTCCGTTTTGTCAGCTAATCCACACTGGTGTTTACATCACGGAGTAGATCATGCTGCATCTGGCTCATCTCCATGGCGATAACAACAACGGATATTCATCCATAGATTATCCAGAGGAACACCAAGGCTGGTCCACACAATACAGACAGATTTAACCAGTCTCACTTCTTTTAAGGAAGAATGAAATCGCTGAATGATGGCCAGCTAGTGAGAAAATAGCGGGATGTCAGCAAGTCAAAGCCCTCTACACTGTGCTCAGCAAAGGTTTATGCGGCTGCGGTGCGAACAGCCCAACCTGGCAACAAGTAGTGGTTGTTGCCAGGTGTAGTCAACATTAAACAATCAATAGCAGATGATCAAACACTAATGATCAATATGTTTTATCAGTTCCAATCGGCAGCTGACCTGCTTGTGTCTTTATATTTCAAATTCTGCGTGTTTTCTCTTTGTACACAGTTGGCGCTCCTGTGCGGTAACAACAAGACCAGAAGAAGACAGCATTATAAAGGATGGCGGTACGACGGGGAACATGATGTGTGTGTGAAGGTGTTCAGGTATGTTACCTCAGCTGACTCCAGGTCTTTGTTGTAAGCTTTAGGTGGAAACCTCATGGCCTGCAAGACACAGAGAGAGACAGTCAGACAGACAAAGAGAGAGACACAGAGAGACAGACGCACAGACGCACAGAGAGACAGAGACAGACAGACAGACAGACAGACAGACAGACAGACAGACAGACAGACAGACAGACAGAGGCACAGCGTGTGTTTCCAGGTGCATCATTACCTTTACAGACATGTTGTGGATGTCCAGGCAGAAGGAGATCCTCTGGTGGAACGCCAGTTGAGGCTCTCTTGTCCCATAGATGTCCATGGTCTCTTTCGATTGGACGAAGCCTTTCTCGTGGTTGATGCTCGCCTCGATTACGCCGTCTCTGATCGCCTGCAGGACAAATTTGACCTCAGAACACTGCAACAACTTTTGTTGAATTCCAAATCAAAGTATTTCAGCGTTACCTTGGCGACGATGAACTCGGCGTCCTCCGGACTGTCGAGCTGCAGCTTCTGAGCGATGTCGGCCAGCGAGATGCGAGAGTACGACAGGCTGATCATACGCACACCTAAACACACAGTTACATTTTTCAGGTGGTCTAACACACACATGAGGACAATGAACGCATGATGTCCTAGCTGGTCTGCTTTGTGATTGGCTCACCAGTCTTAATGACGTTGTGTCTCAGACGGATGATGAGTGTGTACGTCCCGTCGGTCTGAAACTTCTCCCCGAACTGCTCCAACACCTGGTTAAACTTTGCCAGGTTACCTGTTCTCACCGCTGCACACAGACACAGACAGACACTTTAGTGCCTATTCCAACGCAGGAAGACCCAGGACAGGTGCCTACACAGAAGGAGCCGCCCCAGTCAGAGGTGATAATGGGAGAAGCCAGTCAGTTCTCCTGGGGGTGAGTGCCTGAGCGCCCCAGATAACCAACACGCGGACCTCGTTTCTGATTTGCCCCCAACAAACGAGTTCACGTGGTGTCTTTTCTGCAGTTTCAACTACAACAAGGACTAACAAAGCAACAAGGAGACAAAGGTGGAGTGGCGCTGGGTTCTATTCTTCTGCTTCTTCTACATGTTTTGGCAAGCTTTGTGTTACACGAGAACTCTGATGCTCTCAATGATTCATAAAGGTGCTTCTGATTCTAATCTGACATGGACCAACGTTTTGTCACAAGTCATCTACAATGAACAACAAGGAAAATACAATTATTAAAAAGAAATGAACAATCAAAAAGTCTGACATCACAGGCATGTGTCAATACGGACCCTGTGTGAGCAGGAAGTAGGGCATCAGAGATCTCTTGAGTGATGGCTGTCTGAACTGAAGTCTGTCGGGAATCTCCCCCAACAACAACTCAACGACGATCAGCAGCTTGTGGACCTATACACCCACACACACACTTTGAGGTTCAAACTTGGTTTTAAAGTTCATAATGAACGTGATTTTGATTGTATCTGTGTGCGCACGTGCGAGTGTCTATGCGTGTGTGCTGACCGTCTGTTTGAAGCCCACAGCAGTGTGTTGCGGTGCTTTCCTCAGAGCGTTGGTCAGAGTCCTGCGAGCCTCCGAATACTCCAGCTGGATTGCCTTAATACGACCTGCAGAGTCACATGACAGACAGGTCAACAGCACATATGTGGCCATATGTACAGCCTCACCTGTGTAGTGCAGGTATCTGACCCCCCCCCCCCCCTTCACCTGTGTAGTGCAGGTATCTGACCC
>CAAKHC010019582.1:33428-47612 GCA_901007825.1 Macroramphosus scolopax | reverse complement strand
TTAGCTGTAACTAACAAGGTTGAAATGTTAATTTCACCAAAGTGTGGACATACAGTAGATTACAGTGTTATTACAAAGCATCATCATTGGAGAAGAGTCCTTTGAAAGCACCGGCCAATCAAAACAGAGGAATGGAATATGAAAAAAAAATAATCTATTCTCACAGTATTCAAAATAAAATATCTTTAAAACATTCCCAGCATAATGAACATAGTATTTTGGAAAACAAAATACATTTTATATCGTGTAAATATTTCAACACATGAACTTAATAATGAAATCCTATGGCTATTGCACAAAATGCGATATCAAACCTCTGCATAGTTTTTCACCTTTTAAATCCCATTTATTCTATTTATACTATTTATTGATTCCTATTAGTGCCAAACCGGAGTAGCGGCTCACGCTGGGTCTAAGTTTTTGGAATTTCCCATCAAATACCACATAGATTACAAGATCCTCCTCCACATATACAAAGCCATCCACAACCTCGCCCCTTCATACCTGTCCGACCTCATTCAGATCAACACCCCCACCCGGTCTCTCAGATCTGCCTCCTCCCTCAGCCTCATCATCCCCCCAGCCCGTCTTTCCACCATGGGGTCCCATGCCTTCAGTCGCTCGGCTCCTAAACTGTGGAACTCACTCCCCCCTGACGTACGAAACACTGATTCCTTAAACACTTTCAAAACCCTCCTCAAAACACATCTTTTTAGACAGGCCTATCATTAATTTTGTTTCTGCTGTCTTTGCGAGTGATACATTTCTTTTGATCCTGTGTTTTTAAACTGTATCAAACTGTTTCTTTTTATTCTACCTGTACGGCGACCTTGAGAGTCCTGAAAGGCGCCTAAAATAAAATGCACTATTATTATTATTATTATTGTGTAAATAATGCGTATGGAAATGCTGTCTAAACTGGAATATAGCGTCGTTAGCGTTGTCCACGGCAAAACGAGTGTATGTTTGAGACTAGAGCGGAGCACTCTCCAGTTATCCTGGTAATAGTTAATGAGTGGGTCTTGACAAATGAGCAGCAGCTCATGAATATGTAATGAGCAGCAAGAAACAGCGCACTCGGACAGGGACACAGACAGAGGGTAATAGAAGTAGGAAATAATATTTTCCAAAAAGTTATTTCGAGCAAACAACTTCAGAAACATGTTTTCTGGAACACATAGACCCATTTTAACTTGTTGAAAAAGAGTCATAATATGGGCCCTTTAAGATCCTGACATGGCAGCCACAGTTCCTCCTTACTGTTATTTTCCATTTGTCCCTGGGAACAGAACTCATATCGGTTAAGTGCCACAGTACTTATGTAATACTAAACATACCTAGCTTGTATATATTTTAGCATAATATGAAACATTATCCCTTCATGCCAATGCAGATTGTGCTAATAGTACAACAATACTGTTTACTGTACGTTACATTGGCAGAAAGGGAAACTGTGTCTGTGAGTGTTTTAAGAGGAATCTTCTGCTGCCTTTACAAATGTATGTTTGTGTTTGCAAAGTGTTTGATCACCCAAATCTAAATTGGGCTTTCAGTGTTTAGTGGAGCTTCAGAATAGATGTATCTTCAAAGAGAATAATGTACAAGTTAGAAAGGGCTTGTTGAGGTCTCAGTCCTAATTGTTGAGAATTGCATTTCCCTCTACTGCCATATGAGGGCAGAGCATCCTTTCAAATCTCCTCTCCTCTCCTCTCCAGAGGAGATGATGGAAATATTTTCTTTAGAATTTGCCATATGCTGTTGAGATTTATTCTGAGCTCCCAGAGAGCAAAGAGAATGACACCAGCATGACTTATGAGCATTTTAAAGACAGCAACATCTGGTGCCACGACAGAACTTCTCCCAGGGAAATAAATGAGCCACTAATTCATTGCCGAATCTCAAAGAATTATTACTTAACATTTTGGGCAGTGACTGTGACTGTTTGGTTTCCAACAAAAACTAAGTTTCACAACCGTTATGTTGAAATGAATGATTGTGTGATGAATCAAAAGAGCTGGAAAGTGTGTATTTGTTGTTTCCTTAGACAGCTTCACATTAAACTGTGGCCCTCATTAGTCGGCACCTTGTGACACATTCTTTCCTCTGATCGTGTTCATTTGTGTTCAAACTTGAAATTTCCACTTGCAGGTAAGTTGCATGGAAATCATTATTATTAATCAAGAGGATAGGATCTACATGTTATGGTCTGCTTCAGGTGCTCGCTGAAGAGCTGAAGTAGTGAGCGAGGCCCTGGTTCTGTTTTTATTGGAGAACTCTGCAGTTGAGAAACATCTGATTCCCTGACATCATTGTTTCTCTCATTCCACTTCATCCCTCTCCGAAGCTCCACTGTGCTGGTTTTTATTGGCTTTTCCTAATGTCTGTGTGTGTGTGTGTGTTTGGTTTTGAGTGTGTGAGCATCTTAGTGAGCATGACAAGCCTCCATGTGGGTTTTTGGTGTGTATTTCTGGCAGGTGCACAGTGGTGAGCCACAGAGCACTGAGGTGTGTCATTGAGTGGGCCTGTGGGGCTTAACGCCTGGCCGGTTGGTGTGCACATTAATCTGAATGAAGGCATAAAGTGACAGGCCTGTGATTTAGACTGCCCATTAAAGCTTAAAGTCACATGTTTCCCACAGTCACAACAGTGATGTTCAGGCAGGGAAGGATCCCAGCAGCTTGGCCGCCCACTGAGCAGAGGGGCCCGGGCAGCAAGGTGGCTCACAAGCAGGGATGTGCTAACACTTAGCATTTCACATCAGCCAGGCAGATCTGCTGTGTCATGGTAAATGTCTGTCGTGACAACTATTCACATCCATGTACGTATGTGTGTATTCGCAATGCTCATATGTGCATTGTGCACTGGTAAATACATAGAAAGAATATATGAAAACTGGACGCTTGTCCTTGTCTCTCTGTGTAACGAGCAGACAGTGATGCTTGAACTGATCTTTGATTGGACGGCTTGAAAGGTAGAAAAGCCTGAAATGCATAATTGGATTGTTAAATGGAATGAAGGAAGGATAGAAGAAAGGAAAAGGGATGGAGGGAGGAAAGAAAAGAAAAAAAGAAAGAAAGAATGCACGGAAGAAAGACAGCCAGTAAAATAGATCCGTGCTGTCTGGAGCGGTGACGAGTGGACGCTCTCCCGCTGACACTCTTATCATTTCTCATAAATGTTAACAGCCCAATTTTTTTCCCCCTTTTTATGTCAGTGTGTGACACACCCCTTGGCACCAATCAAATCTTACATGTCAAGCCTGTCAGCAAGCATTAAGCTACCGGTGTCCTCATCATAACACTTTCAGCCTGACAAAGGTCAACTGTTGTTGAGAAATATTACTCGCTGGGTCAACAGTTCCGGAATTAGCTACATTGGCAGAGGCTGATATGCTGAGATGAAACTTTAATGATCCTGGTGGGGAAGTGGTCATTACAGCTGCTAACAGCTGCAGGGAGGAGAAAGAAACAAGGTGGCTACAGAACACGCAGTAGTTTGGTTAAATATGTTGATTTTGAGACATTGTGTAATAATACTGAGTAATAGAATATTATAATTCACACCAGGCAAACTGACTTCACCACACTGACAGATGTGCACAGTAAACTTGTTTTCTGCATGTGCTGGTGTTTCATAAATAGGTGAACCTCTTTATTGTGTGTCTGTGTTTCGTGATTTCACTTCTGTTAAGATTTGAGACAAAGAAGTTAATGTAGAGTTTCCACAAAGATTAGCATGAATGAAAAATATGGAACTTCTTACCAATCCAAAACATTTATATGTATATGAAAATATAACCAATTAAAAGAACCTGGTAGATATTGGTTGAGTGGATACAACATACTGCGGATAAATCTTCTTTTGTTTCTATTAACAAAGATGGAGAGCTGGGTTACACCCATTTCTCGCTGATTGTTTTCCACAAACTCTGCCAGCATTTTATCTGCCGTCAGATCACATAAACATGTACATGTCAGCAGGATGAGGAAGGTGAAGGTTAATGAAAGGTGTGTCTCACATCTTGTCTTGTGCCACCTTCCACAGATGGAGACACAGATAATATCTGTATGTTTCCTCTCTGAGCCCGAGGCTACCCCTCTGCTGAGCTCCGCTCCTTCAGAATAAGAGCTGTAGGAGCGCCTATCTTCCTATCTAGGCTACGGATGTCAACTGTTATTTGTCAGGTCAGTGTGTGTGTGTGTGGGTGTGTGTGTGTGTGTATTTGTGAGGAATATAGGACATCCTTTCATTGGAGCCTGTATATGTACAATACAGCATGAAATACAGTAATGAGTATATACCTCTTATGTGGAAATGATCTCTTGAAGTTGAAGGACACACTAGAATAACAAAGAACATTTATTGTGCAATGATTTGTTGTTTTCAATGTGATCAGATGTCGTTCTGCTTAATATAGCGTTGTCGCGGTGCACATCTGGTGCACATCTGTTTGTACAAACACTGTGGTGTCAATGTTTTTCTCTGACATCTATGTAACTCTCTTTGTGTGGACCCGTGAATGTGCTGTATTGTACAACTGATATGTCTTAACATTGATAGACTTAGTTGCCTTGGTTGGATCAGACATGTAGTTCTCTGACCGAGGCTAAAATCACTCCCAGCTCTTCTATTGCTCTCTATGATTAATATGTAATTGGCCTAATCAATTAGTGATGTTACCATCCAGATTAGATTCTTTTCAACTGCTCACTGGTACAAACAAAGGGCATTAAGTCACCCCTGGGGGAGGCCTGGCTCATCAGGTAGAGTGGTAATCCAGTAATCAGAAGGTTCGCCCCCCCGGCCCCTCCAGGGACGGTGTGGAATGCGACCTTGAGCAAGACATTGAACCCCTAATTGCACCTGATTTTCCATCAGTGTGTGACTGTGTTAGCAGCTTGGCACCTAGTAAAGGAACATGTGAGCCAGTATGTGAATGAGTCAAGATTTTAAAGCGCTTTGATTGCCGTTAAGGTTGAAAGGCTCAATGTGAACACACCATTTACCATATAACCCTAATTAACCCTTATTGGTTTTACCGAGACACACGGAGCTTGGCAGTCAGACTGCCCATCGCCTACACCCAACAGGAAGTCCCTCATTTTGTTTCAAAGTTTTGATTTGTGACTGTTTTTTGGGATATCCAGGGGTCGTACTTGAACGAACTCCTCCTAGGGAATTGACAGGACCCTCCTCACACTTGGTCAACATACGGATGAACGTTTGGCGAAGTTAACTTGCGAAGCGTTTGAGTTCTCGTTACACGACCTCGCCGTCACGCCACCATGAATTATCACTCGCCATAAGACAGTAAACCATTATAACTCAATAACAGGTTTTCAGGAAGCTTGGTGGAGGTGTCATGGCTCTTGCCATTACTCCAGTTTCTCCTTTATTGTAATGTTTGTATTCCGATCAGACACCAGGCTTACAACGACGTGCGTTCAATAGGCTTTATTCTCGAGGTACTCATACAGGGTGCGCGTGCATACTGGCTGGCATAATGAGTGACTGCTTATAGCTGTGTCCACTAGGTGGCGTATTTATAAGGGTCATCAACATTTCCTGAACATCACACTTATGTTTCCCTTTTTTTTCAGTCCTCCTGGTAAGACACTGTGGATGCTCACCGCCTCACCGGCTGCCAGTCAGCTCATCAACTGCAGCGACACCCCAGCTGGACCTCCACTCATCGCCAGATTGTGCAGTTTAGACGTGTGGCAGCAGACTCTGCTCTCTTTTCAGCTTGTTCTTCTGTGTTCCTTCTCTTTACCAATGAAGTGTTCCAATGTGCCCAGGGTTACCTGCTCGCCTCGTGCCTCTTCGTTCGAAGTATTCCTGCCTAACTACTGTCATCCTTCCTTTTCCAATCCCAACAAACCACAAATAGGAACACGTCCCTCTCTGCAGACTTTCTCCTGCAAGATCAAAAAGACAAAGTGTCAAACTACTGTAACTGTACCAATCTAGAGTGATAACAAGACGTATCTTTGTACATAAAATAGAAGTGTAAGAGGTTGAATCATTAACTGTGTGCAATGGACTTTTTAACCTAATGCTGTTCTGATATAATCACACATGTTAGACATTCTTGTAAACAAATTCATGAATTCCTTTACATCTTTAGGAATTATTTAGTGTTGAAAATGAGTTACTGACTGAAATCTTTGGGGGGTCATTGCGTCCATCATGTGCTATCACTTAGTTGTTATTTACTACATCCTCCTTTCACACCTGGCACAGACCTTTTACCCAAGGTACTGTACATTTCCTCCAGCCTTGGCTTCTACGGGGCCTACAAACACAGGCAGGATCAGTTCAATCTCTGCATGCACAGTCTAAACAAGAAAATGTCAGTGAAGCCAAGACAGTCACTGTTTTATAAGTTAATGTGTGTACCAGAGGGCTTCTGAAGAGACGCAGTTTGTTTCTTTTCTAAGAGGAAGAGAGAGACGCTGGTGGATATTTACTCACAGACTTAATTGTAATTTGCAGTTTGACCTCTGTTTGGTGTCTCCTCATGTTTCATTCACGTCCAGATGTGTGTGCATATTGCTTGAATACATTACAATCAACTCACTCATCCATCTACCATGTTTGCTCATCCCGGTGACCCTACCCTGGGGACAAGCTTTACAAGTGTGTCAGGAGACCTGAGGATCCAGAGGAAAGTTTTATAGCCGTTTACGGTTATGACTCATTCCAAGTTAGACACTCTCAGTCGGTGTGGCAGTCTGGCCTGAGACGACCCCTTCGAGGCTGACCAGAGGGGGACGATCGATCTGCATTTGATTCCTGTGTTCACACCAATCCAAAAGAACAGTAGCAAGCGGGTCAGCACCCTGAAAGTACTACCAGTCTAAATCCGCAAACTGGAGCTGCAACAAGTGAACACAGGACTCATAACCTGGCTTCAGCTTACATCCCTTCCAGACAGTGAAGTCTGTTACATTTGGAGACGTCACCGGGGCTGTGAAGCTGCCTTCATAATACGGGACTTTACACGTGCAGCAGCACTTGTTGTCTTGTCATGTAACCCCTTGGAGATCAACCTCCTCTGCCGATATGCAACTCTGCTTCTTATTTGTCTGCCTGATGAAAAGCATATTTGGAAGAATATCGATTGAGTGAAACGCGATTCATTTTAATGAATGTTATGATTCAAAATAAGCAAGCCTTTGGGAGTTTGGTACACCATATGGTAAACCTACCATATGGTCTACCTACCTACCTCCACAGAATCTATAGAATCTGTGGAGGTAGGTAGGTAGACAAGCTCGGATGTAAAGTGGCTCAAACAGATCACTTGACTTTTATAACAGAGCTGCTGCAGGGCATTTATAGCGTTTGTGTTGTGTGTGTGTGTGTGTGTGTGCATACCTTTACAGTACTGCTGACCTTATATCACATCCAAGCGCATTGCAGTTTTTTCCACTTTTGCCTGCTGCCTCACCAGATTTTCATTTTCCGAGGGGCGGGGGGGTAAAGTCCTATAGTAGCATACAAACACAGACTCACACACACACACATAGACAAACACACGCACGCATGCACACACACACAAATACACACACACATAGACAAACACATGCACGCATGCACACACACACAAATACACACACACATAGACAAACACACGCACGCATGCACACACACACACACACAAATACACACACACTTCCTGTGCCTTGTTCTCATGAGAGCCTGGCTATGTGCCAGACAGGAATTGCATACATCGTCCCTCCCTCCGTCATCCCGCTGGGATGCAGCACCTGCCCCTCCACCCCGACAATGTCGGGCGATGTGTCTTTCTTGGACAGGATGGGATGGGTGTCCAGCCCTGGTGCTCATGGGTAACGGGCAGTGGTACAGGAGCTTGTGATGCATGAGCTCAGCGGAACTTGTTTTCTGAAGGAAGACAGGACTCCAGCAAAGAACCTGCTTTGTCTGCACTTTCACACAGTTTTTCATTAGGATTTTGTCTATTTATGTTTCTTCCTGAATCAGCCGTCCAACTTAGTCTCTTTTTCCCAGTTCCATTTCCTCCTTCAGAACCATTCCGGTGTTGATACACAAGCTGGATACAGAGGAAAAAAAAAGGATTTTCCTTTACTTTGGGCACTTTCCAACCTCAAGGTCAGTCCTCTTGTCCCAACCTTAGAAAATACTTCTGATGATAGAGTGTGAAGAGAAAAAAAAATCACTGAATGTGAGTAAAAATACGAAATCTTTTAATTCAATTTAATGTGATTCATTTGCAGAGTACCACATCGAACTTGTTGCTGTAGGAAAATCCAGCATTACTACTAACATCAGTCTACACGTCCTGGTCTTCATTCATTCATTGCATCTCTGCCACGCCTCCACTCCACTCTAATCAGGACACGATGGGCCTGATTGCTAATTTAGCTAATTCATTTGCGGAATCCGGTTCATTCTCACCTTCAGGACACTTGAATAAACCTGTGTAATTTCTACAATGACAAGTATTTTGTATATTTTCCTTTTCTATAGGTTTAGCATTTCGTAAGTTTGCCCCAGTTTACTGGTTGAACAGCACGGAGCCATCCTGTTCATTATGACCTATAGACAGTAAATTACTCTCTGCTTTAATAGTGTGCAAAGGCTTACGGAGAGGACAAAGAAGTAAGTAGCTTAGTGTGATGCTGCAGCAACAAACTGTCATAACACTGACTGAGCAGGGACCTGTCAGGTTGGCAAAGGAGGAAAAAAATTAAACAATTGGAGGACGGCCAGACAGCCTGCTGTCTTTGTGTTGTACACTGCAAATACTGCTGGACAAGACACACACACACACACGCGTCCCTGTCCTGGCTGAGGGCTCTGCCTTCTATTATCATTGTGCATCTAATTGATTCCACACAACTCTTGAAGTTCTCATTTATTTAAAATTAAATGATTCATCTTTATCAGAAAGTATGAGTAATGAGTGAGGGATGCACCTGAACAGATGCAAGCTAAGGAGCTGCAGCAACAAGGTATTTATTAGCAGCCATTGGGATGAACACAATCAATAGGTCCATCATGTCAGAGTGGAGATGGAAATGTGATACCCAGCGTGCTCTGGCTTTGTGTCTGTGTTTGTCCACTGACCCAGAAGCTGTGATCTATAGCGATGCAGCCAGTCGTCAGGCAGCAGACAGTGACTCACAAGCTAACAGCATTGATGTGCATGTCTAACCTGGCTGCTACACTGTGGTCCTGCAGAGAGTCTAGAGCTGACATTCTCACCAGTGTAATTATTTAAAAAGGAATATTCAAGTTTACTACAAATGGTAAATGATCAAATGTCTAATAACCAACAAGAATGAACAGATCATCAAACTACCAAAAATCTAGTTGTCAACACCGTAGAAAATGATCAATGCAATAAATCACAAACTGTCAGGATCCACGAGACGAAACAAATAAGAACCAAATCGCTCAACACTGTTCGGTGGCACAAACTGTTCACTTTATTGACCAGGCAGGGGTCAAACTTAGGTTGTCCAAAAATAGCAACAAAAACCAAAAGGGAACAAGCAGAGGTAACGTCCAGTGTACAATACAGGTCACATCAGAATAAGCTCAGTAATCAGATTAACAGACCGCAAGGAACACACAATACGATCTGGCACCGAGCAACACAAACAGTCAGGTATATATGCAGTGGGTGGTGATTAGGAAATCGGCAGCAGGTGAGTATTGGGACGGGGCCGGCCAGGTGAGTTGAATCAGCAGGGAGAATGCAGAGCAGGTGCGTGACTGAGAGACATGATGAGTGATGCAGATTAGGTGCAGTGGACGACTCTGGAATGACAGGAAAGTTAGAATACAGAAAAACCAAAACAATGAATCTAAATCATGACACAAACAGTCAAAAACACAGTCCTGCACGCTCAACGCCAACACACCTGCTGCTCAGCAGTTGGTACCAGCCGAATTCAATCAGTCGTTGAGCCAGTTCAGGCACAATAACCAGAGATGTACTGTTGTGTGGATGGAGTGGCCTTGCAGCATTAAAACAAATAAAGGTTGTTGCTTTTACATGACGAGACCACAGGTTTGAATATTACATTCAATAACAGCTGGATCCAGATGCAAATGATAATTTGCAGATGCATGAACATCAGATGCTTAAAGGCCGTCATGAAATCCTTCTTGATGACCTGGATTTGAACCGGTGTGTTGTATTGTTAGATAACCATTATTCTGCATCAGAGCGTGAACCATGTCTGTAGATACTGTATGTCTTCCATTGTCTGAGAGATACACTCCTCTATTGCCTGAGGGTCTGATGATGATGACGATGATGATGATAAGAATAATAAGAAGTTCCAGTTTGTTTGATCATTTTACTGCTTGGCTTCAAAATCTTAATAGTCATTGTGGGACCAGTGTAGAAAAGCATGCATCCCTCCAGCCTCCCTATTTTGCTCCTGAACTCTGTTCTTCCCCGGGCTTTCCCAGAAACCAGAAACCTGCATGACGTGGGTATGTTGAAGTATTTTATAGCAACTGCAAACAATCAAAGAAGAGGCGCCAGAACTCTGGGTGGGACTGATATCTTGTCTCATGAGAAAATGATTTTACCATCTCTCGCACCGGCGGTGTGTCAGATGAGTCAATACAGGAGGCTGCTGAATGTTTTCGTAGCGTGATATACATCTGGACCGATGAGTAGATTATTGCTGTATGCAGGGGAAGGGATGTGTGTGTCGATGGCAGCCTAGGAGATGAACCAAATAGCTGTAAAGTCCGTGCCAGCAGTCTGTCACAGGAATGATGGAACGACCAACAAGGGAGGAAGAGTGTCACGCACCAACATGAGACAGGGGCTTGGAAGCAGCTTTGCAGCAGGGTAGTCCATCCAGTGATGAAGCCTTTCCATAGACATACACTCCTGGATATACAATATCCCCCCAGATTCAATCGCCCAATCATTTTTACCCTCCTGCTTTCATGTTTTTTCATGCCCTTCTTTCCTTTTCTTTCTTTAAATGTGTCTGACATCGTGCCTGGAGGGGGGAAAGAAGCAGGACATAAATATCACACGGGCACTCATCACGCTGTGGGAACGTCTACTCAGAGAAAAGGAGTCGCAGAGGCAGGAGTCGCTGAAGGAAGAAAAGGGAAGTTTCCCTCTCATCTGTATCTGGCAGAGGAGGAGTGAGTCATCGTGTGGAGCGCCACATTGTTAATGACTTTCCCTTCCCATCCTGCTGTGAGGGTCAGCTGAGGTAGAGTGCCTGTAAGGACTAGTCAGGTGCATTGAAATACTTCACAGCTTACTGTCAGGCTAGAACCACTGTGTTTTATTTCAGATTTCTCAGCTCCACTGTCATTTCAGCGCTCTGCAAAAGGCCAAATGAGGTGGCAGCATCATTCATTATGAATGCATGAACTCCTCGCTCCGCAATTGCCTATGGAGTGCCTCAGGTCCGGTGGTGAGAAACGAGAGAATCGGAGAGTTCCCTGGGGCGTCGAGAATCACAGAGCACGGCTCCGTTCAGTCACTTAAACACAAGGGGAAAAAAAGATGAAAAAAAAGAAGCAATGAAATCTGAAAGTCAATGTGACAGCGTGGTCACCTCGATCTGGGGTCTGATGTGAGCTTCTTAATTCATCTCCTCAACAGGGATGAGTACGGTCTTATGTGGTGCTTATCCTGAGTTACACAGACATCTTCGAGCAAATATGTGACGACTGCAGTCACTGGCAGGCAAATCTTTCCAGAGAGACAGACACACGAGAACCATCGTCTATCAACACAACATTTATCAACGCTGAGCACATTTGCACAGACGTACCGCAGACTGCGAGACAATAGAGGGGGCTCGTTTAAAGGGCCGGTGTGTAAGATTTATTGACATTTAGTGGTGAAATGGCAGATTGCAAACTCTCTCCTCCCGGCTACCTTTTCCAAGCTCGCAGGAGAACCCAAATCACTTACATATGATTGGCTTTTATATAACAGTAAATGCTCCCTCCCCGATTCCAGTGTCAGGCAGGGGCCGAGGATTAAATTGCACTTTCTTTACGAACACAGATGACACAACAGCTATCTGATAGACACTTTTATGAAAGGCGGGTTGGATACTGTATGGGGCAGATGTTATTGCCAATGATAAGACATATACAGCTGTTAGATGATGAAATACAACTGAATCAACTCTTATTGGATTGCATCCTGTCATTTCTCCTCCTTCCTCTGCGATCTCTCGCCGCCACTCAGCGCGGCTGCCGCGGAGCCTTATTTCGGTTGAAATGCTGTCACTCTAATCTCAGCGGCGGATATCTTTTGGTCGAGATGCTATTCTTCTTGGCAGACACGGGACGTAACCTCACACTCCGCTGCCAGGCTTTTCCTTCCAGTTTAAAGACAGCTGCTGCTGCTCCCGGGGAAAACCCCAAGAGAGAAAGACTTCTTCTAAACACCCATGCTTTGCTCATTTATTTATTTTTTTCACTTGCTCTCATTCCCCGTCTCTCCATTTCTCTCTCACTTGTTAACAGTTGGAGGAGCCAGGGCATTAATCAAACTCAGCGTTCTGGTGACTGGGTGCTGGGATTTGCTCCAGACTGTATGATGAGGGTGGACACTGAGCCCTCTGGCTCTCGGTGCTCAGGCCGAGCTGGTGCTGCTGACGTATGGCTTAAGTTTCTCGAAAAACATGTTTTCGGTGTGTGGGAAGGGTTTGAAGTTCTGTATTTTTATGATGCTTGTTGTGGACTGTTGTTCACTTTGTGTCTGTCCTGGCTGCACTGCACAAGTTTCAGTAAAAGTATACATCAAACTAAAAGAGTTTAAGGACAGTTGAGGACGTACACCCTCCTCTTGAGAGTATTTTTCCCCTTTTCTACTTACAATGCATTATCTGGTGACAGAAACGTCCCAGGCCCTGCTCTCTTTTCCGTGATGGATGGTCCCCGGCACTCCACAGTGGCCTCAGTGATTGGCTAGTGCTGATAAAGCTCTAAATGGCTTCAGAAGGAAACTCATTGTCGCGCAATCCCCCGAAGACACGACCAGGCCGGGGCATCCTCTGACTGCTGGGGAAATTGAAACTTGACCAACCAGCATTTTTTCCTCAGGACTGACCTTTTGACCTCTTAAAGTTCTTCCAATTGAAAAGTACAGCAATTTCAGGAAAATAACATGAGAAAAAAAACAACAATAAGACAGTTGAGGACATTACAGGAGCAGAAGAAGTCTCCGGAGCCCTCCGATACAGCCAACAAAGACCTTCCCAGGCTGTTATCACAAAGTTAAAGTGGCACTTTAACTGAAAATCAAGTTCACCACCTTTTTTCAACACAAATTCCACTTTTCCAGCGTCGATTCAGAGGGGCTCGATGCTCCCCAACTTTCAGCCAGATAGCTCTTATCATCAGCGCCCCATCCCGATGATTTATGTCACGGGCTGACTCTGCTTTAGTGTCCAGTTTCTGATGCAACATGCAGTGGAGATAGTGGGAAGAGTTAGGTATTTGGACGTTGATAAGATAGTGTCGGAGGGGCCGGAGCAACGCTGAGTGATAACAGCGATTAGTGTTTTATGTGAGGTGAGGGCGGAAGGCTCTGTCTCCTGTCGGGTCACTAATAGCAGGTCTCCTTCTAATGGGCTTTATTGGACCTGAAAATAATCAGATCCAAGTGTTGGTGATCTAATGGTGCTTGAGGAGCAGGAGGTGTGGAGGTGTGGAATCAGCATCACTGCAATAATTCCATCAAACAGAGTTTCTATCCAGGGAGAGATGTTCTTACAGCTCGTATCCCTTTTGGTTCCCCTGCCAGCTTCTTTGACAACCAGACAGCTGTGCAAATCGTTTAATTCTCCAGCTGTAATTCATTTGGTACATTGGTACCTATTGAAAAAGCCATGCTAATATTATTGACAGTGATTTATCCAGGACACATCCCATCTGTAGCTATGACGACAGCTCGGACTCAATCGATTGCAGTCAAAATAATCGATCAAAACTGCCAATCAAATTTGGATAATATGTGTGCATGTGCGTGCATATGTGTGTGTGTGTGTGTGTGTGTGTGTGTGTGTGTTTGTGTGTGAGTTGTGTTATTTTTTCAACATGAGACGTCATCTGCAGTACGGCTAATGAACATAACGTGATGAGTGCAGTGTGTTCTATCCGCTGTCGAGCGGTTTCCCTGTGGCCTGAAGT
>CAAKHC010019582.1:3001-28826 GCA_901007825.1 Macroramphosus scolopax | reverse complement strand
TTTAACAAAGAACAATTTGCTGTTTTTTTTTATTCCGCAGCTTTCTAACTTAACAGTTCTCAAAGCAGTTCTCAGACAGCGTCGCCTCGTTCACCCTCCAGCTACGGATTGAAGGTGTTTTCTGACATGAAGTTCTTATTAGCTTTTATAAAACGCCCTTACATGTCACTTCAAAGACCGCCATTGCCACTCGTCAGTCGGTCTCTTTGCTCCCTCAGAGAAAGCAAGACAGGCGGTGACAACCCAGAAGACAGTCGGACAGGTTGACGGACAGTCGCGACTCCTCTGCTGTTTTATTCCCACTGTATAGTCACAGAGAACGTTGATGTTATTGCTTCAGACAGGCCCGTTTCCCGCCACCTCTCTCTATCATACAGACAGAAAAAAAAACACAATCACCATCTATGATTCTTTCTATTCACCGAAGCCATTTGAATACATCAGGCGAGCGGGCGGTTTGTCTCCGTGTCTGCCCGGTTTAGCTGCAGGGAGGCGAAAAACCAACCCAGGGAGCCCGTCTGCCCGCTCACGCCTGGACAATCATTAAATGCAGATGTCTGAACGCCCTCCAGTGCATATGTATGCAAATAACCACGCATACATACATACATATCTGCAAACTGCATTTTCTATCAGATGAATGGAACGTGAATATCAGGAGAGCAGACTGATCACCAACAGCAGTCCCATCAGTCCCATCAGCCTGTTTCTTTTAATTATTCAGTCTCTATTCGTTCATCTATAATTCACTGCCTCCAGTCGCTAACTCCTCCTCAGCCGAGGAGCTCCTTCGTCATGTAGAGTTGACCGAACTGTTGTAGAATATTATAATGCACGATGGAGGAGAACTGGACGAGCAGGAAGGTTGGACGTCATTGAATGAGATGAGGTGTTGGAGGAGGAGAAGAGGAACTCTGGGTGGCAGAGATGTCATTCAGTGTTTAGAAGAGAGACGGGCACAAAGGGACCGACTGCCTGTGTGATGATGATTGAGCTGGGAAGGTCAATCCTCCACCGGGGAGTCTTTTTGGGAGGTCTGTTTTATATGCTATGATTACATTCGCTGATTAAATTATGCACCATGGGGTCTTTGGAAGACACGGAGATAAATCAGCAGCACATTTAGTCCAGAGCGACGTCGCCCATCGGTCAGAGTAAAAGAACACAGGACACACGTCCCTGCAACATCCAGGCAACCATTAACCTTCCAGGATTGATTGTGGCGTTGATAAAGTGTTTGTTTTAGGTGATTGTTCTTCAATCTATTACAACACTCTCTCTCTCTCCTTCTGGCTCCAGTTGGTTCCCATAAACTCCGGGGACGAGTCGGTCAGTTCTCGTTACAAACAACTTGACTGCAGCCGCACTAATTAGCAGAGGGGATCCACCAGATGTGTATCATTTGTGAACCATTACAAATCACAAATAATGATGTTTAGTACGTGTCAACACACCGTCTTTGTTCACATGAGTTCACTGAGAGCAGCGCTCTCATTTCAAGGAACTCCCCGGCCACGTTCACACAGTTACATGTTTTCTCCTGGAAGCCGCTCGGTGCAGCCGGTCTGATCTGCTGCCAATGAGCAGCTCCGCTGGAGCGGTCGGGGTTAAGGGCCTTGCTCAAGGGAGGCTGAGTGCTGGTAATGAGGGAATGGCAGGCGTTGCTTTTCCACTCTCCTCCGTCCAGATTCTGTCGGATTGGTCCGATGATCTGCTGGACACAAGCTGGCTGCTTGAAACTTAGAGGCCAGGACGGCCGCACCCAACTGGTTACTGTCTTAGGTTAGAGGAACGTTGTGTGTCATTACATCCCTCGTTAATACACCAAATACAGTGTACACAATTTCACGAGCATCCACCTCTGAAAATAACAAACCCCGAGGAAACTTGCTGAAGCTCTGCTGCAAACAGAAACTCTCTCCATAGATTGGCCGTCGGAGACGTTGTGGAGAAAGCAGGCTCCATTTATGAATCAATTTCTCATCATCAAAGACTTTCAAAGCAAAGCCGACAACGCTCGGTGGACTTTCATTTGTCATGTCAGGCTTGTCTCTGCTTTGAATCGCTCTGACACGCGTTTAGAAAACTGCTTTCCCTTTGTCAGGCCTGATAATCACTGTTATATTGTAGTGGCTTAACGATCAGGAGAGAAGTCTGACGCAGTTCAACAAGGGAAAGAATAAATCCCTCTGAAGGTTGCAGTGCTGGTGGTTCATAGACGGAGGATAATACCTGGATCTATCAGGGGTAAAGTGTCAATACTGGGTACATGATGGGGTTCGGACAAGACATTTATAGTCTATGAAGTCTCTGACAGGAGGAGTGAAACCTGCGCCGTCTTTTTGTTTGTACAACTTTGTTATTTTAGCCTGAAGACGTAATTGTTTTTTATATTTTGATATTCCTCCGACATGGTTTGATGTCTCGCTTTTATCTTGGCGATGGCTGGTTTATTAATTACCCCCCCTCCCATCCCCCCAAAAAAAGGAAGATGAATGGGAAAGTGCTGGAATCAAACTTGAATAGATTGTTTGAGGCATTAGATGAAGGTCGTGCCGTAACTCCCAGAGTTTTGATGTTCAGACAGACAGTAGTTTGACTCCTGACTTCTCTCCCCTGCTGCTGTGTTTGCCAAACTTCTGATGTGATGTGATTCTACATCGTTAGGTTCATATTGACAAGTCCAACTAAAGAACGATGTGTTGACGAACTAGAGCAGCGTTGGATTTTAGGTTTGAGATGATGACACGTCTTCAGAGACGTTGATGTTAATCACAATAACATACAAACGAGTTGAAATGAAGGAGGAAATAGATGGATGGATGGATGGATGGATGGATGGATGGATGGATGGATGGATGGATGGAAGGAGGATGAGATATCAGTTAACCGGGAAGTTGGATTGATCGTGTGTTTTCAGCACCTGCGCCTGATGTGATGGTGATTGACAGCAGGACACACATGATTTCAACACACACACACACACACGCACACTCTCTCACATTCACCAAAACACAAAATAAAGCCGTCTCTGTCTTAATTTTTAGACAACGACATGTCGTTTCTTGTCTCAGGGTGTGTGTGTGTGTGTGTGTGTGTGTGTGTGTGTGTGTGTGTGTGTGTGTGTGTGTGTGTGTGTGACGGCTCCCCTCAGGGAGTAAAGAAACCCAGCCGTGTGTTTGGATCTTTCCCTGTACATACAGTGTGTGTGTGTGTGTGTGTGTTTCTGTTTGTGTAAGTGTGTGTGCTTGTGTGTGTATTAATATGATTCATATCATGCAGACATAAATCTTTACACAGTTACATTGTGGAGACCCGGTTCCCCTGACATATATGATATGATGACATTTTAGGGTGAAAACTCTTTGAAAGGTTAGTTAGTTAGTTAGTTAGTTAGTTAGTTAGTTAGTTATGGTCAAGGTTTCCGAGCTGCAGCCTATCAGAGGCTCCAGGTGCATGCTGGGGTGGAGGTGGGGCTGAGGGAGCAGGCAGTGATGCCGATACAGGGCGGAGGAGATGTTGACAGGCAGATGGAGAGATGGGAAATAGTTTCAATACACCCCCAAATTGGCAGAGTGTGATTGGTACATGACGTGGACAGTTGGGCGTGTCGCGTCTGATTAGCTGCGCAGCTCAAGTTGACAGCCAGAACTAACTCGCAGGCGTCGCCCCATCATAGCTGCAGCCATAGTTGCAACCGCACCAGGGAACTGTGCACGAGTAATGATGTCGTTTAAGAGTTTCAATCACCTTGAACTACTGTCTTTACCTGCCGTCAGTAACTGAACAGGTATCGTGTTTGTTGCTTCATGCACAGCAAACCTTTGTCTGTCTTTGTCAAGTATTGATGTTTTCTGAGAGCTTCTGCACAGGAGTCAGGCAGCTTTCTCACCGGGAGCGTCTGCTAAGCAGAGACTTCTTAAGGCTTCGCTGACTGTAGACGGAAAGCTACAGTATGATCTCATCGACACACACACACACACACACACACATCTCTTGTGTTTATGACTTTGGATGACAGCACTGGATCTGCTGGAGCGGACGATGTGATGCTGCAGCTGCAGCACAGACACACACACACACACACACACATGCGATGAACCTCACAGGCCCTTTGACTGTTCTGGCCCAGTTCAGACAGCAGCTTTGCTTTCCCACGCTTCCAAACTGGAGCAGACCGAAATAAGATACTGTGGAATATTTAATACTGGACACACTGTTGAGTTATTGTGTCCAGACAGTGATGTTAGTCTGCTGGCCCCCTTTTGTTTGATTTTCATCTACAGCACACACATACACACACACCTCCATGGAAGCCTCGCTGATTGTTTTGCTGGATTTCTACACCCGAGGATCAAATATACAGTACATGCAGGCATTTTAATCCCATCAGCCTCGGGTGGATGGATTACATGTAAAAGTGGGGTGATCCATTCAGAACTCTGGATTGTGAGAGGCCTGATCGATTCGCCATGTCTCCTGCCTTCATCCTGCGAAGATCCCAGGCTTACGCCCGCCGTCCTGTCACTATGTCTTTCAATCGAGTGGGACGACAGCCTTATGGCGTCACTCTGATGCCTTCAGGGACCGTAGGTGATAGAGCCTCCACGTATTGTGTGGCCCTGGTGGTGTTCGGCCTCGTTCCCACTGAGCTATCAGTGGTTGAGCAGGAGCGTGTGTACACTGATGTTATGTGATACATCCTCCGGGAATGAATTAATTTCCTCCTAAAGCCAGTGCATTGTTGGCACCTGGCTTGTGAATTCTCATCTGTCGTTTTCTTTTCTTCTTCATCCATCTTTTTCAGCTGTTCCTGTATGTGCCAGGACTCCACGCTGCATTATGGACTGATTATAGCTCCCTTGGCCTCATTACTGTCAGCGAAGGGCTAAAAAGGGTAATAGACACCTATTACTGGGCTATTACAGAAGATTATTGGCCCCTTATTAGCCCTGTACTGGCTAACTAGACTGTCAGAGAGCTGAACTACATATATATTTAACTATATGCTTCCACTTCGCAGTACACAGTGACATACAAATGCACGCATGTCTTATGTACACACAGTAATCGCTCCATAAACCAGCAAAAATATTGGCCTCACCTCATTAGCCGGGTGTCAATCACAGATGTCAGATCGTGGGTCCCGGCGCATACATCACACTCTCCCCCTGCAATTTGCTGCTGATTAATGCACAGCCCTGCTGCTACTGTCTGTGTTGGTGTGACGCAGAAGAGCGTGTGCTTTTAAACCTATTACCTGTTAATGATGCTGAACGCAGCATCTCTTAACACAGAAACGTTGTGTGTAGCACCTCCCACAAACAGGATTTATTTATTACGGAGCCACTTTCTGCAGAAAGCGTGTAAATAATTCACAGGAACCCTGCGTAAGAAAACATAGTGATGACATCACTCACACCTCCCGATAACTCTTGTTTTGTTTCAACCATGTGTGATACTGGGAACCCAGAGGAGGTTTTCACTGTAAATCAGTGCAACAGCACACACTGCAAACATATGGAGTCATAACCATTTTTCTTTCTTACCGCCTTTCAATTCCTTTGCTCCTTTTTTCCCTTTGTGTTATCGGCCGGGAGCAATTTGTCAGCGTTCGGCACCGAGAGGATTTCTGTTGCACTGGGAGAGAAGCGTCTCAATATTGTGCAGTCAATGGAAACAAAAGGTATAAGCTAATCTTAAGTCATGGCCGCTCTTTTGTCATGCTGCTATCTCTGGAAACACACACACACACACACACGCACAATGCAACCCGGCACACTAACAATCTGAATTCAATTTCTATTTCGCTACAAAGGAGCTTTTGCTTTTGAACTGCTCACTTCTTCTCTATAGATCATTCCCCTTTTGTTTTGTTTGTGCATCTGTCACCAAGAGGCTTTGATATAAGTTTGGGAATGATGCATTGCAACACTGCAGCCCAACGTTTTCAGAATTACTCTGATTCATCAGCTGCACCACCGGTAACACAGTGTGTCATACACTGTGTTCCATACGAGACTAGAAACTTTGACATCTGCACATCTCACAGACGGACTGGATGCAGACATTTAATGCCGTGCTGTTCCTCTTGGGGTTCACGGTGACATAGATAATGTTTCTGGTGCACAGCTGAAGCAGATTGGAACAGATGATGGAGTCTACATGTCAAGCTCATTAATTTGTGCAGGATGTGCACTGGAAACAAAAAACCAGGACAGAGCAGATGGGTGGCGTCGGTGGAAAAAGCGTTTCAACTCGGGAGACGCCAGATCTAAAAGTCATTATGAAAAGAGGAATAATGTGTGAGGTCATGCAAAACATTAAAAAAGTGTGGGAATGAGATACTTTTTGCTAAGTTGCTTGTGACCTACAGCCAAGTGACACATTAAAATAAAATTCTTAAAATAGAGGTGGGAAACTCCAACCTCCTGGTGACTTATCGCCCCCTGTTGGTTTGGAGGATACAATATGACCAGCTTGTTTATTGGCTCCATAATTATACCTTTAAATGTTAAAGTGTTAAAAGGTATATTGTCCCTTGTTGTTAACTGCTGGTTACGACCCGTAACTACAGTCAGAAGGTGACGAATTGTACCTTAAAGCTGCAACATTAAACAACAAAAGAAGAATAAGAACACACTAACACGAGTGTCGCTTGTCCATTAAACCTAAATAACTCCTTCCATGCTCAGGTGGAGCAGGTGGGACTTTAGATTCTCCTCCTGGGCCCAAATAGATGTTGTTCCAGTTCCCTGCTGGGCAGCAGAACACGGGGAGTCCGTTTCGGGACTCGGCTGTGGCATTTATCGTAGATAACTGCAGTCTCAACTGCAGCTGCACCTCCAGCCGGTGATCCCTGAAGAACGGTCAAATAGTTCCCGCTGATTATCAAATAGTTTCTTTGCTGGCGATGTTCATCCGAGTCCTGTAGCTGCTCCATCAGACGGGGTCAGACTGCCCTCCGCATGTCTTACAGATGTCTGGCACAGGGGAGCATATTAAAGTACATCAGTGTGAGTGATTGTAACGGATGCACATGTAAGAGTGAAGCAAACAGAGGAAGAGGAGGAGCAGGCGGCATCGAACATGTGGGTGTTTTGGCTGGATTTAAACACAAAGTCTTTGTGTAGTCGAGCCGTGCTGCCTGCAGAGATATTTAAATGTTTTATAGTGATTTCATGCAGACTGGCTCGCAGTGAGCAGTAACTTTTATTACCAAATAACTGACTTATGACAAATGGACGCTGATGTAATAATAAATGGAAGATTTATTTAAACCATCAATAATAGTACGAAATAGCAATTTGTTCGTAATTTTATTTCTATTTCCAAACCAGTGTGAGGAACCCAGGAGGAAGATTTGATGGACAGTAAACAGGTTCCTGTCACCTGAAGGCGTCTGCAGGCCGATAAAGGTGCAGCGTCCACAGGCTCGGCTGCTCTGGCTCACAGATTCGTTTTTTATCAACATTTGGTGATCTGCATTCAAGCAGCGAGGCGAAGGTAATGTGATAACACACGGAGAACGATATGAGGCCCTGAGAGGCTGTTTGAGAGAATGGAGCCAAAATAACACAACTTCATTCCCGCCCTCACGTCTTGTACATGTTTACGGAGGATCATTGATATCATCTATTATATAAGTAGATCATGTTCATGAATGCTACATTAGCGACTGGTGTTTTTTGTGTCATTCTGTTTCGTCATAGATGTGTTAAAGCTGCTCTGTCAAGCCGTCATTGTTTGCAGACCCACATGACTCCGGACGCATGAGCCGTGGATCCGACCACCAGCAGACGAGCCTCCCTCAGGAGACGAGCAGGAGCTGCTGACTCTTATTATTACCGTTTCTGAAGTCATTACTGGGCCTAGTTTTCACATTCTGAAGATAACAGTTTCCAGAAAGATAAATCTGGAGAAGATGAACATTGTTGGCGATCTGTCTCCGTCTCAGCTGCAGAGTCTCATGAGATCTGGCAACACGTCTCATCTCTCATGCTGCTGAACTGTCGGCCGGGTTCACTGCGGTGCTTCCAACACAAACACAAGTTTTATTCTGCATTTTATTAATCGAGACGTATCGGCGAGTGAGTGTACACAACCCTCCTTGTGGTAACACCGTACCTGCAGCACGAGTATTATTTCCTCTACATGTTTCACCTGTGGCGTCATGAAAAAAACAGAAGGGCCCCAGCTGCTGTGGATACGTCTTTAAACCCAAACAAGATCACCGACTCTGCCCTGAAACTGACAGCGTGACCCCGGCTGTCTGGAAAGGGATGAAAGCCTGCGGGACTTCACCCGAACAGGATAAACTGTGGATCTCTTATCACCTCCTGTGTTGTAAGACAAATAAAAGAGAGTGAATCAGGAGACATTGGAAGTGTGTTCTCTGGATGCTGACAGTCGGGCTCGTACGTTTGGAGCTCAGCGGGAACAGGATGTCGGCTTGACACAGTTTTGTTGGCCCACAGGGGAGCTACAGGTGCATCGCTGTGATTCGTCATCATTATCATGACAGTAAAGCCACGACTGAGCTGCAGATAATAAAAACCAAACAGCAGCACATATAGAAACATCACACATGGGCCCCTGCTGGAGGTTTGATACTCTGGTTCTTGTTCTTCTCCCTCGCACATCTGCAGCACATGCGACGCCCGTATGGTGTTAGTGGAACATGCTTTAAACTAAGATGTATTTAATATTGTCAGACGTTTACGACTTCGAGGTCGATGTGTTCATCTGATTCGAGTGTCGTATCGCCACTGTGCAGACGTGACAGGAAGTCCCTGATCGGTTGGATCGGGGTCATTTTTAACTAGGTCATTGCAGATGAAAAGGATCCGGGTCTGGGTGGTACACCGGGCCGCGAGGAGTAACTTAGCAGCAGTGTTTTGGCTCGACTGTATGTGTGGATGTCTCACCCTGAATGACTGAACGATTTAGTTACATCATCGGTTGGCAGAATGTTGGAGTTTCCCACCTGCTCGCTCTTTCAAAATAAAGCTCAACAGCTCCACTGTTTCTGCACTCTGAATGGATCGTGGACCCAAATGTAGAACACGGATGACGGCGGTAGTTTAGATGTTTATTATAAAAGGTTGTGCAGGAGTGGCTGGGATGCATGTCAAGAGTTAAACCCAACAACAACCTTTTAACATCTTTGACTGATCGAGCCGGATGATGCTCAAGTGTTGGTGCTGAAACTCAAGTGGGGTCAACAGCAGCGTCCCTCTTGGGCGGGCTTCAATGGACATTTACATAATATAAATAATGATGGAAGTGATTTCACCAGAAGTGTTTAGTGTGGAAGTGCAATCAGGAGGCTGTGGAGGGTCAACGTCTGCAGCCATGTTATATTTTCTTTCAGTTTTTCGATGTGCTTGTGTAATTCATGACATGTGACGTCATGGGAAACCCAGAACTCCAATGTTAAGTCAACAAACAGATGCTAATTACTTTAGCCGTGTGTGTTTAATGACTTTCAAAGTACAAAGTAACCAACCTCTTTGACCTGTGTGTGCTCTTGTTGTTATCGCCATGCTTGATTCTCTGTTTATTTCAACACAATTGTTCATTAAAATGTTGGTGTCGTTCTATTTTACAGTCAAAGCGAGCTGACTTTGTACACAGTGTTATTGTTCTATTAAAATCTGTGATTTGCATCCACAAAGTCGGAACACTATTCTGGAACCACCTGAAAGACTCACCGAGACTTGTTATTATTTTATGACTCCGTATTTTTAGAAACTCTGCCCGAGCGGATTCTAATGAACCCAATAAAAAGGCTCCTGCTCCAATTCCCTGTCTATTGAATTGTGTGTTCAAGGACGCCCACTCAGGCTGTGCATCCGCCAACCCGCCGACTTCTGTGTGTGTGCAGGTGCCGCCTCGTTTGCACGTGAGCATGTGTCTTTCTAGGCACATAATGAGTGCACAGCATGCGTCCTCCGATTTCAATCCAAATCGCCCGACCGGCCCGCCGGAGAGCAGCGGTTTGTATTCATAAACATAATGCACATCGATCCCTTTATTTCTTTCCGCAGCCAAATCAGTCTGGTGTCAGCCTGTCTCCAATTCATTCTATGATTGGTTATCTGTTTCCTATAATTCTAATCCACACTACGTGCCCATGAGATAGTTGAAGTAATGGCGCCGCATTGATTCATACGTTTCCCGGCTGCAGATAATGAGGCTGCTTCTTACAATGTGTTCTTTGTTTTCTCCAGCACACAGACTATCGGAGGACCTGTGGAAGCTGGTTTTCTATACAGGTGCAAACACCTGAACTCACCTCTGATCTATACTCCGTGTTAAGTGTGCAGACACTCGCTCATTTCCACATTTTCTGTGCAAAACGTTTTTGCCAGGAGCTTAATGAGGGAGTTGATATAATGATAACACGTGTCTCTACATTAAAGTTCGGCTCTGCAGGGAAAGAATCTGCTTAGTTTATCATGAAGCCTGAAGTAGAGGGAGGAGCTAGCCTGGCACAGTGCATGGTTAGATCTGCCTTTTCAATAGTTTGGGTGCTTTATGTCTCCGTATTAGCAGAGGGTCGATAGAGACAGAACGATCCAAACCAGACTGTTGGTTTGTTTGAGTGAAACTTTGTCCGTTTGGAGACTTTGCACGGGATATTAATACACACTGTTTTCCAACGTGTCATCTGGTCGACGTGCAGCTCTGAACGTACGTCGGAAGTGGATTCTAAAACACAGACAGACCAAAGCTTCGCCCCTCGTCCTGCAGGACGCACACAGATGCCAGCACACATGCTGCCTTTGACTCAGGAGGAAGCCAGATGTTGCAATATTCAAATGAACACTGGAACCGTCCCTGCCAAACCCTAATTTGGTGTTTACAGGATGACTTCATTCTATCAACCCCGCTTCTGAAAACAACTCACCATATATTACCCGGGACTGAAACCATCCATCTCAGCGTCAGAGGAAACTAAACTTTTTGTAACTGGATGCAGATGTTGGTTGTTTTTTCAGGAGCGATTCATCTTCTAATAGTCACTGAAATGTTTCCTGTCTTTTTGCTTTCATTGTTTTGGTTCGTGCTTCCGTGCCGTTTGATGGGTTAGTCGCGAGAGTCTTCGGTGGACAGACGATGCGACGGAGGGGAAAAATAAATCAAATGGCATTTGATATTTGCTGCCTTCCTTTTTCAAAACATCCGATCAGAATGTCAGAAAAGGACAAGTCTGTATTTCAACCACCAGCTGGATGTGAGACTTTAAAGGGCAAACAGTAGACAAAGTTAAGACTTCATGGACCTTAACTGACGACCTTTAAACTTTTGTTTCTTGAGAAGAAAACAACGACCCTGAACTGTAACGATCCATCACACACGGAGAGGAAACCAGTGACTTCAGAGGATTCAACCTGCATTGTTTTCCATTTAATCATCTGCACCTTCACTATTAAAGGATTCATCTCATTGGACTGACGCCTGTGTTGGTGCACCTCCACCATGTTGGACTGAAAGTACTGAAAACAAAATAACCTTGCAAAACAAGTCTTTAAATGAGGAAATGTTCTAAAAACAAGCTCCTATATCTCACTTAAATGCTGTTTGGTAGTTAATTCCGTCTAATATTAAGTACAGTGAGAGTCATGACTAGATATTACACAGATATACTGGTGTCTGCAGTATTCAGATGGATTCAGGTAATTGCTGCTCACATCATTACTTTTATGTCCCAGTTTATCTGCAGAGGTGTGGAAGTATTCCTGGTGATGGCAGATGAAAGGAGGATATTAGCGGAGGCTTCGCCGCGCCGTTTGTTATCCCTTTACGAGATACGCGTCTCTGCTGTCGCAGCTATTTGAAGTCCTGTCAAATAAAAGTCATCAATTGTTGAGAATCTTGAACAGCCGAAAAGTTTGTTGAAAGCAGGATTTATGAAGAGCCTCTCAGGACACCATCAGTTTGTTCCAACACCGACACGTTGCAACAGGCTGATTGCAGGATGGAAATTCATCATACCTGGCATCGGTGCGTCCGACCCGCCCGGTCCCAGAAACACAGAGTGATGTTCAACCATTTCCCTGGTTCACAGACGGCTGTTTTCTTTAATAAATTGTGTTGAATTCAGTTTTTTATTTGACAGCAGCTCAGTCAGGAAAATGCACCGTCGTCATAAACCTGCACAAACTGTAACTTTAAACACACGTAGTGTTCGTGATCAATGATCAACTGTCATGTAGTGCTGAGGGTTCATGTAGTAACTGTACGTGGGTTCGATACCAGCAGTGAGACCTTCCATCAACAGTTATCTAAATAACTGAGGATGTTGTAAAAATATTGATCGGAGCACTTTAAGATCTCTCAGACAGCATCTCTGCTCAGGTCCTCATCTGAGCCCGAGGTTCATCTCAGGAGCTGCTCCACCAGCCGGAGGACGTTCACACGTTCTGCACTGATTGATTGAAATGTTTGCCGAGTCTCTTTTGCCCTGTCGACATTCAGCAAAGAGGTTCACAGGCGAGTCGCTTCCGCTATTTGGACTAAACACTGTGAAAAGATCCCAGGAGGCTCGGAGGACTCATTAGGTGCGGTGACACCTTCGCTGCCGGAGATGTCAGCAGGAAACCAGCTGACAGGTCTCCAATAAAACACACCTCTGACCTGCCGTCCGGACAAGCTGCCGGGGCGTGATTACCTCCAAGGCCCGACTGCACTCGCACGGAGAAGACTGAGAAGGAGAAGAACCAACCTCAAGCACCGGATTGGATGTACAACTGAATAAAACATTTCAAAATACCAGCGAGACGTAACAGAAACTCAAAAACTTTTCTGACAACCTAATGAAGACACTTAACGCAGGTCTCACAGAAGTTCCACCGACTCACCACACAACATTATCTATGTGTATCCATATTTCTCATTTCATTTTATCTTATCTTTCATGTGGACGTGAAGAAGAGCCAAACAATTGGGCGAAATATTCCTCAATATGCTGTCGGGTCAAGAGGATCCACTTTACATGTGATTGTTATTCTCTGATTCACTCAGAGAACCAGTAAATCACTCAGTTTGTGTTTGTGGCTACAACAAACACTAATATTGGAAATGCTAAACGTGAAGACTTCTGAAAACTGCACACTTAAAGGGCCGAGAGCAGGTCGGTGTGTTGATGTTGGCAGGGAGCTGCGTGAGCCGGAGATCTCAGCTCCACACATACTAAATGATAATAATCCTGAGCCCTGATGCAGCTGGTGGGTCCGACGGTGCCGTGTGGGCACACTGTATCTGTAACACGGCCCGGGGGGGGGTCGGATGACGCCACACAGCGTGCAACAACAACCGTGTGAGGAAACGTGACACCCAGCTTGACTTCCAGGTGATCCATCATCGCGGTGCTGACCGACTGACTTCCAGGGACCCCGAGTGGACGACATCCAACCCAGTGAGGGGAGTGTGGGAGCCTGCAGCCCGGTCACGGATGTGTCAGCCCCCCCCGCCCCTTCCATCGACACTGAGCATTGTTTCCCACTGTCTCCGTTTTCACGTCAAACACCAGACAGGATAAACAGAGCACTGAGCTTTGGTGCAAAGTTTGTCCCCCCCCCTAATGAAGTGCAACCTCCTGAGCCCAAACATCATTCATCACGCTGCAGCATTTGCGCTGGTGTGTGAGCGCGTTCGCTTCGATACCCGACGTCTGTCCGCATCTGTGTCTCCAGTGTTTTTCGTTCTCCGTCCTGCAGACTGCAGGCACCAAAATATAGCTTGAATGTCTTAAACAGAGGAGACAAAATAAATGGACTCGTTTGTTTTTGCTTTCTTTGGCACAAAAACCGATGCGTCTAATTTCCTGCGTTAGACGTATATCAGGATATCTGATGCTTATCCGGAGTGACACCACGCGGGGTAAACAGGGTGCGTGTCCCTTGTGGATTTACGTAAGGTCAGGACACAACGTCCCAGTTATTCATAAAGGAATTAGCTCTGCTCCAGCTGGGCCATAACATCCACATGACAAATCGTCAGCCTTGTGTTCAGTCTGAGCTCATGTTTATATCTCATCTTTTCCGAATCACAGTTTTGGCAAGTCTGAGTTATGAATGTCCAGAGCAGAAGTCATATATGGGCGTGTGTGTGTGTGTGTGTGTGTCCTTGTGATAACAGTCCAGACTTCATTTGTTTCAGAAACAGTACGACGATCCAAGAAATTGGAATATCTATTGATCAAAGTCGAGGTGTGATATTTCTTTCGGGGGCGTGAAGAGAAAAAAAGGAAATGATGGTTGGAGATAATTCAGCAAAATGAAATGCTGGAGAGAGTGTGTGATATCATCCATATGGTCCTGTAGCATAACAAAGGAGGTTGAGAGGAACCAGACTCGGCCAGTATGGTTCAGCTTCCTTCGTCTGCTGGGTCGCTGCAACGGAGGAAACTCTGTTTCTGCTTCATTATATTGACAAAACCATGTGACCTGTTTTTTTAATAGATACAGACAGTTGACAAAGAAACGGCCTATTGAAACAACACAATAGCATCCGTCGAGCTTGTAATGCTTCACGTTGGTGATGTTGGTTTGCTGTTGTCGGGCTCTGGCTCCTCCTGTCCAGTGCATGATGGGAAATCATAAACCTTGAGTGTGTTCAAAGGATGCGATTGTATATTTCTGAGTTGTGAATTGCTCCAACAACAACAACCTCTGTGAGTGCTGAGCACCGCTGCCTCCGTTGATTTGGATTCAAGGCTCCACATTCTCCTCAGATGCCCCACCGCCTCCCCGACAGGAGGAGTGATCATCACACCAGGTAACATCAGGAGAAATAGGTCACATTAAGAATATGGACCTTTTTCTTGGCTGTTTTTCCGTGTGCGCTCAGCGGTCTCCGCAGATAAAGCTCCCCTATCTCTCCTCCATTTAGCACCGCCATGCCTGCGTCTGGGTTACACCGACTGCCACCTCGGGGGAAATAAGGATCCAGCTCAGGTTCCCAGCAGGCCCAACATATGGGAGCTGTTCTCTCCTCCAGTAGAGATGAATCCATCCCAAACTCATCTCCTCACACAGATTCATTTGGCAGACATGGCGAGGCAGGTGCTGAGGGCTGAGCAGCATCTGCAGATGTGTGCGAGGCTGATGTTGCTGCTTTGCTGTTGTGTGTCTCACTTCTGTATCTCAGGAGGGCAAAGTGGAAGGAGAGGTCAGACGATTGTTTCAGACCGACGGAGTGAAGTTGAATTAAAGGTCGACCGTTTTACTTCCTGTAAACATAAACATTATATTAATCAGCTGAAGACGTCTTGTTGTTATTGTCATTTGAACACTAATGATTCCAATTAATGAACATAAGACAGTCGTAACTGCACTTTCAATGGTCACCAGCGGGGGCGCCTGAGCAGGTGTGGTGGACGCGTCCCAATTATTTAATTAGCCATGTCTTAATTATCAGAATGAAAACTATAATGGGGGGAAATATATTTACTGTAGTACTGCACATCAATTAGAGTCCTCTGATTACAAATACATTATTATCTTATGAAACTAAACTAACATTTGGGATAAAAACATGAAATAAAGTGTAGAAATGAAACAGCCTGAAGTGGGACAACACACCTCCGTCACTTTAAACTGTCTCGGACTGACCCGGTTATACATGAAGCCGTCCCACTTTGTTTTAGAGTGTTAACTTTCTACGAGTTCCTGAAGCACCCGTGGCTTGTTATTTTTATCAAATCAGATCAGATTCTAAACCCTTGATGCTGAATCTTATCTTTTTATTTTCAGCTTTGAAGTTAAGAGATCTAATGCAGATTTCCTCCAGCTCGTCTTCACGTTTGCACCTCGGAGCAAAGACACTCGGGTCATAAACAGACTGAGTGGAGCCTCCTGGGCTCTGTTAGACCTTCTGAGAGAACATACTACTGCTAATACTACTGCTAATGATAATAATGGAACAGGTACAGCAGATACTGCTGCAGCCTCGAGGCCATCGGGGCTGATTCAAGTCCTGAAGTCAGTTGATTCACTCGAACCAGCCGAGCTCCGAGTGCAACACTCAGATCTGGTAAACATTAAAAAGTGAAAGTAGCAATAACATTATACACTTTTTAATGTCAAAACATATACACACAGAGAGTCGATTAATTACAGACCGTCTCACCATGATGTAGCCGGTCCAGAGACTCTGTGTTCTCCTCCGTGAAGGGAAGCAGGGACCTAAAAAACCTCATCAAAGACGTGAAGTATCTTTAGACCGGCTACCAACGGTCGGCGGTTTGAGGCTGAGGTTAGCAACCACTGTGGTCGCTGTTTGGTGGTTCTCCAGGGACGATCAGAGTGATGAATCTCTTTGTGTGTGCATGTGTGTGTGCATGTGCATGTGTGTGTGTGTGTGTGTGTGTGTTGAGGAAAACAAGACTAAAACCCAACAGGAGAGCATCTCTGCAGTTAAACCCACTGCACAAATGCTAACCTGGACACAAGTACACTGGTAACATGCTGATGTCTAGAAGATAAATATGTTTCTACTTCCTGCTTTAATCCCTGTGATTCAGTATTGATGCAGGAGGTTCCAGTCAGATCCAGTCCCTTTAATTTCACTGTAGATTAATTCTCTATAATAGCCTGTATCCATCCTCCGCCTCTGCATATCTCTCTCTTTATTACCCCACTGTCACTATAGCTCTTATTTCCCACAGCGCTCTTCTCCTCGATGCTGCTCCTCATGAGCCTGACATCCCTCCTCATTTTCTCAATGGTTGGTCCGTCCTCCTGAGGGTCTGTCAGATTCCTCTGCCGGTTCGCCGTCTCCTTCCCGGAACTTCGCCCTCCAACTTTTGAGTCTCTCGGTTCCTCTGCGTCGACTCTCTCGCTCCCCGCTCGGCTCATCTATCTGTCACTTAACCACCGATCATAGAGACAAATAAAGACGCGGGATGCTCCGAGGCATGCAAACACACGAGGAAGCAGGGTGAACTGTTAATAAACCCTCCCGGCTCTTCGGCGCTCAGAACTCTGTGACTTGTACTTTAACACAGACGAGATAAGAGATCTCGTCGTCAAACGAGAACTCAACCCTCTTTTTAATTGTAGATTTAATGAATTCAAGAGCATCAAAAACACCTGTTGAACATCAATAAGATGCATTTAAAACCGACTTATTGAGGCGTATAGGAAAGTAACAGATAAGGCACCTGAATCCAGGCTTGGTGTCATCAGAGGAGTCTGATTCTCAGTTCAGGAGGGCAGACGGAGCCGATCACCGAAACCAACCAGCAGCAGCAGCAAATATATAATTGTAAACCAAACCAAAGTCCTTACAGGCCCGTCTAGCTCCAAGGGAGTCTCTTGGTGACGCCCCTGGGCAGCTATTTCAGGCTAATAAGTAGGATCCGTATTGAAATGCATCCACACTACATGTGTGCATGACAGTGGTAAACAGATCTCTGTGCAACCGGCAGCGTTCCATTTAGTAATCTCAAGCCACTAGGAACTGATGAACTGATCTTTACTGAGAAAAACCCAACTCGTTCCACGCAGGAGGAGTCAGATTATGTGTAATCCTGTTGACAGATGGGCATTCGGAGACCACAGAACTCTGCCAAACACATATATTGTGTAATCTGCCCCCTTTTTTTTTTAAGTACATAAAGTACATATAGAAAACTACAGCTGCCTTCTGTCTTATTCAACTGTTGGAACCAGGCAGCCGTTTAATGCCACCAAACTGAAACAGGTTTAACGGCTTCTTAAGGACAGGTTCCATTAATCTTTGCTGTATGCTGCACGACTGTCGGAGACAAAAGGCCACCCCGCAAACCAATTACATGTCGGCGCGGCGCGCTGACTCGATTAGATGGATGACAAAATGAAACAACAGAAAGGAAACAAATTACACCGTGTCAGTGAAGGCGTCAAAACACACCCGAAGGGACGACGGTGGAGGCGCCTCACGAGTCTGGCTCCTCCCCCTTTATTTCTCACAGCTTCTCTCTGGGTGATGAGTCAAGTGAATCATCATGTTGTAGAGCAGCAGCATGATCCAGTCTCAGCTTTTATTGTATCATCAATCAATAATATGTATAATAAACAATACAAAAGTTCTATAAATTACCTGCAAGTTGTAGTAAAGTTCAGAGTTCAACTAGCATCTTCGTGTCAGACTGGCTGACCTGCACGCTGAGAGCTGCGGCGGAGAGTCGCTGTGATAATGGTTTCATCAGGAAGCTGCGAATTATCTTGTCTTATTATTGTCTGCAGTCTAGTGAACGGAACATTTTCATGGCCCCTTTTAGCCGGCTGCTCTGCCATTACATCCGTTACCACGTCGTCTCCGTGCACTCCTCCGTCACCGAGACTGATCCTTTCCTCTCTTTCTGTTTAATTCTTCACCCTCCTCAGCACACACACACACACACACACACACACACGCACGCACACACAACCTCTGCACATCAACTCCATCTCCAGATGTGATAGCCGGAGTGGTGGACTGGCTACAAATTATTCAGGATGTAATTAGCCAGAGGGGAAATCACATTAGAGAATCTTAACTCAGACCTCAGGGAACCTTTAAACACTTCATCAAATAATGGGCCAGACAGCCAAATAATATCTCTGACCCATTTCTTCTCTCCGGTGGCCGAGACGGGAGGAAACTGTACCGCTTGATCCTTAAACTGAAGGTTCAAACGAACATGCAAATACGGTTTAATGAGAGCTGCTGATTGTAATTGGCGACGACTGAGTGGCTAATACACACTTGACCTTTGGCTATTGTCTTCTCTCATATTTGTACATATGTATGTATTTCCTTAAGAGTCAGTACACAGATTAACAGATCCAGATCACAGTTTGGAGTTACGCAACTTTTACAGAAGATCAGCTCCTTTTTTTTTTACACACAGTCAGCTTTATTTATATTTACTGCAGCTGTATGGATTTAATGAACTAACAAATTGGAGTTTTATGGTTTCATGAATAAGCCTGAGGGAGGGTTTGATTTCCAAATTGATTGATGCTGCAGTGTTTTCCTGGTGTCCGTGTAGCTTAAAGGAGTGCACATGTTTTAAAAACATCATCTCTGGTTGTAGGACTGCTTGTTTGTGAGCCAACCGAAACCTTATTAGCTTCCTCCCCTTCAAAATAAGCTTTTAAAAAATCCAATATTTTCTTGGCGACCGGAGTCCCCTGAACGTTCTCCAGCTCCTCTTCCTCTGGGGGCTGCTTCAGTCCCGTTCATATCGGCTGGGTAATACGATACAATTGTTGAATCGTTTCCACGCAGACGTCTTTGATATGAACGACACCAGGAACTTTACATCTGTAAACTATATGTGAGTTGTTGGGGTGTAATGAATATTTCAGCCTTGCGGGGCTGTTTGACGTCTTCCTCTCTGCAGCCGTTCCTCTTTAACCATGAAGTGATTCTTTGTGTTGTCGTACATTAATTCAAGCGGGTGTTTACATCCATTTATGGCTAAAGGGTTTTCTGCTTCCGGCCTCAGATCTCGAGCTCTATTGATTTCCACACCTTACTGCTGCTCTTACAAGTGTATTCAGGCTGCACACAATTTGTCTTTATCCCGTCTCCACACTGATAACAACTCCAGCGATCGATACCTACCGGACACGACTCTGAGGAACTTCTCACCGATCACCGACTTCCAGAATATCATTTGATTTAAACTATAATATTACAACCTGAGTATTTCTGTAATAGAAGACAAACACATTGTGAGATGCTTTAGGCGCATTAACTGGTTGGCTTGAATGACAGTTGTGTCAATTAGATGAATAATGGGCGGAGCGGTCGGATGCAGCTCGCTGTGGAGGAACGTTAGACGTTGTTGCAGGGTGCTCGGTAAACACCTGAGCCACCTGCTCCTGGTCCACCAGAGGCTCTCAGCTGCTTGTCTCCTCCTCTCCCCTCTCAACAACAGACCTTTGTAATCATCTCTGACATCCATCAACGTCCACGGTGTTGTAGTTCATGTACTCCAACATCCCAGCTGCTTCTTACTTCGTCGCCGACCACCTTTCCACTTCTGGTGAAGAATAAAATCACCCGGGTGGAAATGAAGTTCCTTTTTTATATGCTGTCCTATGAGTCGGAGAGGTGCCATTAAACACTCCTGTCTTCACTTCATATCTTATAGCAGACGATCCCGTACTGCCTTTAACCGCGTCGCTCAGCAGCACCTCGAACGCAGCTCCGATATTCTGGGAACCTTTTCAGATACACGGAAACGCTTTCAATTCCTCGCTGATTGCTTTAAAAGAATAAATAAAAAAAAAGGATATTCCTCTCCCCATGATTTCCGTTGTTTACCCGGAGCCCTGGGCCGCCTTTATTTCACCCATAAATCTCGTTGTCAGCCTTCAACTGGTAGATTGAGCAGACAAAATGGGCTGCTACTCTGTGCCTAGGAGGAGTTTGTTCCACAACATTACACCGCTGTTTGCTGGATGCCTCCACCCTCGGAGAAGTGGTGCGGCTACAGCGGGGAGACAGGAAGATGGAAATACATCCCGGTAAGCAAGGCCTCGCTCTGCACGCTCGTAGGACGTCGCTTGTCATTTTTACGATGCAACCAAGGTTGTTAGCTTCTTGTCGGTGTGCTCAGTTTGCACACTAACGTTTGTGTCTGGGGTTTATTTGTTGAGAAATCTGTCGGTTTTCCGTTTTCTGTCTTCACCACCATCCTCTCCATCGATTCAAAGGTCCTGATAGCATCGGGGATGGAGCTGCACCTCCGAAACCGAATGGGCTATTAAAAGCCGCCAGCTGGTGTTCGGGTGGCAGCGTTACAAAGCCCTCAACGATGTTCAACTCAGCCCCGTCTTGCGTGGTCGCCTCCAAAGCCAATTCTCCTGAAAACCCTTTTTTCTTTTTTAATGGGATGCATCTGGATATAGGAGCATCTTCTGATGACCCTCCCGTGACAATCTCAGACAGACGGAGCGAAGAGGAGAAGGAAGGACGGAAGGAAGCGAAGAGACGCAGACAGTGAAGCCTGATGGGGCCTTAATCAGAGAAGAGGAGAAGGAGCATGTGGACGGGAAAAGCAATGTAGGAGACACTAAGTGAGCCATCTGCAGAGGTGTGTTGTGGCTGGAGGGAAGAGGTTTATCTCGCCTTTGGGACGTCTTCATTCTCAGACTATAAGCTCACAGATGGCACCACATTCAGCCGGTGATAGCCTCACATTCAGCGGATTGGACCTGCAGCCAAAAACCTGCGTTTTTTAAAATCCTGTAAACATTTAGGATTTTACTGCGGAGGAATCGCTACTTTTCTTGCTTAACAACTTCCGACGAGGCGGCCCTGGAGCAACGAGGCAGATGTGAGAAAACAAAGGGGTATTGGTTTGTTTAAAGACGTCCTTATGTGTGCACGTCTGTAATACTATGACCTACAGACATGGAGATGTGATGCAGCAGGTAGCACGACATCGTTGACCATCAGGTCGTACACAACATGTTCAACATCCAATGAAGACATGCTGACTGAGTGCACCAACACATACGGCACCTGTTGGCTCTAATGTTAAGTCATTGGAGTCGACGGCTTCTGACATCAACATATAACAGGAGACTCTGTTGCAGCTAGCGAATCGCCCGTCACCAGGTTTCGCAGGAGGAGAAGGGAGATTGATTCACACGGCAGCCGGAGCAGATGCTCCGAGCGCCCGCTAATGACGAGAGGGGGTTTACATTGGTGTTAATAGACAGCCTGCCACATCTCATCCAGACATGAAAGGGAACCTTCTGCATCGATATCGGACGCCGAGGGGCCTCGACAGAGAGTCGGTATTTTGACATGAGAACGGACTCGTAGTTCAAGTTGGTACATATTTTTTTTCCAGCGAAGGCGATGTCATGATGATCCGTGAAATTACCAAAAATGGGGGCAGGCGAAGAAATCATCCATTCGCGCTCGACAAAATCACCGCTTCTGGAAGGAAAATGCAGAACATGAAAGATCCCGTGAGCCAGTTCGCCCCATGTCGGCCTCGTGCTCTGTGCTTCTTCACTTGCCACCTTATCATCTTCGTCGATGACAGGACACTGTCATCACCTGGTGATTTCAAGCCACCGTGCTCTTGTTGAAGGTCACTCTGTGAGTTCTCTGGTTGGAGGATCTCTCTGACTCACAGCCACCTTACTCTTATATCTATTATAAGTGCCTAAAACTGGAAAAAAAAATCTATATTCATTGAAAAAACATTTCCTCTAACTATCGACATGCATCCAAAGAAAAGAAAAGTCAAACAGTCTCCCTCCTGTCCCCCCCCCGTCTCTTCCCAGACGTCTGAGATGTGGCCTGCTGCCCTGCTCTGATATGGGGAGGCCCCTCAGGTAACCAGAGCCGGCTCTTTGGACTGCAGGGCTTTCAGGGAGAGACAGATGTGTCACTGAAGACAGCCAACCATGACCTCCAGGCAGGCCAAACATCCAGGGAGGGGGCGGGAGGTTCTGACAAACAACTAGCAGATCTCTGCATGAGAACACACGCAGCCACCTGTTTTTATGCTCATGTAGTAACTCTGCCGAGAGGAACCTCGCTTCTTGCCTGGGAACTTCGAGGGAGAAACTTTGCTCCTTTTGATGGATTCTATTTGATTTTGAAATGAGGCATAAAATGTTTTCATGTGAACAGATGGGCTCCGACAAAATGTTCTTAATACACTTACAACCGCTATGCTAATGTCGTTGATTTATATTTCTCTGTTCTTAATATTGCTCCATTATTCCTTCACTGGTAAACCCCAGGAACATTTCTTCTTCTGCATGTTTCCATCTGAGAAGCCGGGGAGATTCGGTTCCTGTCTAACTTTGGTGCTATAAAATCAATGCCACTTCATCATCTCGGCTACAGCTTAATCTGGGCTGGCTTAGCCGGGAGCATGCCGGAGCGGAGCACGAGCGGAGCCTGCTGATCCTGACGAAAACAAATGGGGATGAAGAAAACCGGTTTTCTGAGTAAACCTCACTGTATTGCACTACTTAGAGCGGCGGATTACCACAACAAACTGTTTAAATTAAACCTCTGGAACCGCTGCAGCACAACAGATGACGGTGTAACCGCAGTGTGTTTCTCCGGCTCTGAACTCCGGGCTCCTTTTAACGGCCTACAGGTGATGGATTTGAAACGTTTCCGCCATTGTCACGGTAACCTTGCTGTCAGACACGAGTTATTTGATTTGCGGGACAGTTTGGCAGACCGACTTGTGAGTGGAAGGGCGGTTCAATAACCCGGCTTTACACACTACAGTCACACGGGGTCAGTGCGGCAGCCTCCCATTGTGTTCCTCCGACAGGGATCAATGGGACTCATTCTATTACATTGACTTTCAATCACGTCTGTCTGAGTTTCCCTGTCGCCCACCAGTCGGCAACCAGCGACTCATTATAGGACGGGTTGGACGGTAACCAGGCCTCTCCGCATCGGGCTGGACGCCCGTACGACACTGTATCACCCTGCTCATGGTGCCGCAGCGATAGTCAACTTGCTGCCACATTCGAGGCAGTTTGCTTTTCTCGTCAAACGATATTGACACAGTGACATCATGTGGAGCCGCGGTTGTTCCCCGCGGCGACACACAATGTCAGAGAAAATATTACGTACACACACAATGGTGATAATTGGCCGCAATCCAATTTGTTCCTTCTGTTAAGTATTTTTATTTGCACAGATTTCCTCTTTGACTAATCTCATTCTATGAAGAAAGCAATAGCAGATTCGTACAATCAGTCTGACACACCTCTTATATATTTGTATGTAGTTGAATATATCCAGCTGATATTTTCCCTCACGACTGTGTGTGCAGATTCAGTCCACGTCATGTGTCCAAAACACATCCGCATTTCTTTTCAGCTATTAAAGACTAATCCTTGGAACACAGCTCGTGACCAATTAAACCTAAAATCAAAACCCTGAAGTTCCTTTCAAGCGGCAGTGAGCATCGTTGCATCCTCAGACCTCTAAAAGGCTGAAGACCCTTTTAATATTCCAACAGAATGAAGTCTTCCTCTGTGCTTGTGTCCGTCAGCCAGGATTTAAATGACAAAGAAAATATCATCAGGTCTCTGGTCATGTGTACTGAAGGTCTGCCTGCTGCCAAACACACAAACACTGACGGGTGTTTACCGTCTCTGACCTCGACTGAGAGGTCAACTAGGACCATTTCCTCCTCCTCATCCTCCTCCTCCTCCTCCTCCTCCGTCTTGGGGGTTTCGTCTCTTTTACTCTGCAGTTCACGTGAGACGGTACAGCAGAGAGGAGCCGAGGACTCAAGGTTGAGAGGGGGGACACGGGGGACACGGGGGACACGGGGGACACGGGGGACACGGCATATGGATGAGAATAACTGAAGTCGTCTCCGAACACATATTTTGCTCATGAAGTTGATGGAGATTGAGCCATTACAGGTATTATCACCGCTCCGCTCAGGGGGACCATTCATGCCAGAGCAAACGAAGACAAAACCATCTCAACCTGTTTCGTCGCCATTCATCACCGTTAGGCCGACAGCTGCAGCACTCCCATGATCCGCACACAATCCCCTAAGTGTGCGTCTTTGTGTTCGTGTGTGAGTTTCTAAGAATCCCTTCGTCTCAAACTGTATATTCCTCGAAAGAGGCAATTTCACGATGATGTGAGGGCGGCAGAGAACGAGTGGCCGAAGGGTTGATGGTGTTTTTATTCCTGATGCTTGCAAGACTGAAAAATTGTTTGTGAGTCTCGATCTCTTTGTGATAATTAAGGAGTCAGTGACGAGGCCCGGTGACGCCTGACGCTCCGCATGTGTTTGTGCATGTGTGGATATTCCTCAACATTTAGGAAACTCCAGACACTAATCCAGACACGCTGTCATGTCAGCTTCCTAATGTACATACATGTGTCTGCACACATTCGCATCTGTGTGATTCCTCCGGGGCTTGTCCGGGGCCACAGTGTTGCACTCTGAGCGGTGAGTTAGTGCATTAGTGTCATGGCAGATGTATCCTCCGGCCTGTCCCCCGGCTCCCACCGCAGGCCCATAGAGATGCATTCAGCTGCAGCCAGCGGCACTTTGCGTGATGAGCCTGGGCAATGGCCTCGATAAGGACTGATGGCACCATTTGGAGGGAAAGAGGAGAGGAGGTAGGGGAGGGGAGAAGGGAGAGGGAGAGAGGAGCTGAAGGATTACTGAAAGGAAAAGATAGGAAGGAGTGATGCTGAGGGAACCGGGGGGGAGCGATGAGGGTCGAATCGGTGAATGCTGAGCAGTGTGTCGACTCATATGGACAAACGCTGGCCATTACTGATGCACGGTCATGTTCTCCGACTACACCAAGCTACATCACCTGTTATCACCCCGGCAACTTATTTAGAAGAGTTCAGTGCACAACCACCTCGATCAGTGAGTTAAGCTCTCTGGCAGCTGAGTCAGTGGCACGTGTCGACCGATGGCACCGGGGGTCCCGTCTCATTAGCACTTAACATCCATACTGCTCGGACTAATAAATAATGAACAGTAAGGCACTAAAGGGAGCCGGGCGTGCTGCCATATACGGTTAATCAACAGATTTATTAACGAGGAGATCAGCGAGGTGTCATGTGGTTCAATCGGCTGGAAGTTTACTTGTTATTTAGCTTATTAGTTTAGATTAGAAGAGCCAAACTTTTTGTCCGGTGTATTCTACGTACCTGATTTCTGTCCAGCAACGTTCCACAGAAGGTCGAGATGATACAGAAACAGTTGCATTGGAGGACAATGATACAGTCGAGTTAAAGTCAGAGCTGATCAACATCATAACAACATACAATGACCTTCTTCTCGTTAAACTGAAGCCCCAGGCGA
>CAAKHC010019581.1:10028-31885 GCA_901007825.1 Macroramphosus scolopax | reverse complement strand
TCCAGACCACCTCATCCCCTGTTGCACCTACTGTGTGTGTGTGTGTGTGTGTGTGTGTGTGTGTGTGTGTGTGTGTGTGTGCGTCAGCTGTAACTCCGTCAGTCTTTGCGTGACGTCAGAAAAGATGATTTTCAGACCCATCCCCTCCCTGGAGGCCACGAAAGTTTCTTCTCACCATACAAGCAGGAGAGTATAATATATAACACACACAGACACACAACACACACACACAAATGGTAGAGATTGTGGGTAAAATATGAACAAGGCTACTGGAATGATCTTTTTACACACAGAACAAGATCTTACTTAACATTTACATCTTCCATCAACACCGTGGCATGTGTCCTCCAGGCCAGTGGCTTGAAGCCACAGATTTGGGCCTGTGATGATATCTGATGTCACTGGATTTGAATCGACTGGGAGCATTTCAGTAAACATACTACACATTGCAGCTGTAAGCTGTGTAGGGACAGTGTGACTTTTCTATTAAAAGCAATGAGCCACAGTAGATCTCTGAGTTTACGTATATCTAGACCACAGTGAAGTATCACTCGCCTGCAATTTCCCCCAGTGTGGATGTGTTGAAGCAATGTTGGCCCATTGTTTAGCCTGCAACCTGTTTGTGAAAATGACTGTAAGAATCACAGGGTTGCATAATATATTTCAAACAATTTCGGATTAATGACAAATGAATGCACATTGTTTTAGCCTCGTTGAGTTGTGCATGAATCGTTTTCAACATGTGTCGGCCAACTACAGAATGTGACTCAGTAAAACTAATGGAGCTGCTCCTTTTGTTTAATTTAATTTACTTTACGCAATACACAGTAATTTGGACAGTTACCAAAAGAATTGCCAAATGCTTGAATGAAGAGTTTTAATACTGTAAATCAACTCTAATTTAAAGTTCCATGAAGATAAATACCGAGGAAGAAATAGACTTTACTGCAACTCCACCCTTCTGCAGAAAGGCTTGAACACAGTTGAGCAAGAGGGAACTTCAGATCCAAGATTACAGTGACACACTGCTTGGAATCAAACCGTTGAGCACCAATAAAACAGCTGTTTAATCTCCTCACGGCCTTTTGAAGCTCCATTTCATCTGAGCTCAGATATAAGATCCCAAATCCCCTCGCAATTACCATAACTTTGAATGTAGTGTCGTCCTTTTGTACTTCAATCATTTACTTCAATTCAAATTAGGATCTAATGAACTTCAGTTCTGGGAACAAAGACACACAATTTAGCACCTGAAAGAAAAGCTATACAAGAAGAGGGGGATTAGAAATGGAGGGAATAAGATGAAGCTGCCTTTTGCACATGCAGTTTGCACTAATTTGGAATTGCAAGAAATGCACAAGAAGCAAATTACACCAAGACAACCTCTGAACTTCATAATAAAACACCCTCGTACTCCTGAATGAAACATACAGCTTGTGTATTTCAAGTTTCTTCCAAAACTGGTACAAATCAGTGTAAACCCCTTTTCTGATTCTGCATTAACTCTGAAGTCAGTCGGTCCCCTGCAAGGCTGCAGAATGTTCCCAAAAAGCTCTGTGACATTTTACACTGTTAGTCCTCCATCCGAGGAACAATAGACTAAAAGAGATCAAGGCACTAAATCTGTTTGGGAAAATCACCCCTGCTCTCTCTCACCATGCTGAACTCCAACAGTGTCGGTTTCACCTGGTTATTTTACAGCTGAGCTCTGTTTTACAAGTGCGGTTTTCTTTTACTTAAGTCACTTTATTGATGGTTACAGATGACACACACTGTAACACAATACACACTGTTATTATTTGTGACCTGGTAATTCTTTCTGAACACAGGTGATGTTATAAATTGGCAGCATGAAAAACTAAGCTGCATTATCTTGACATGTTTCTTTAAAAGTTGCTGTCCAAGGTAAAAGCAGGCTATTGAGACTGTGACACACTCGACTGTCTGACGTTGGTGTTATTCTAGACTGAACACTCAGGAACGCAGAGCGGGTACAGCCACTGCAACACTGTAGTGTGTGTATGTTTGTGTGTTTGTGTGTGTGTGTCTGAGGCGCACAAACCAGACATAACATCAATATATTGGGGACAAACATCGCGACGATGGTGAGGGCTTGGGTAAGAGTTACAGTGATGTGACACTGGTGGTGTCCTGCAGGCAAATGTGAACTGCAGCTCATGTCAAAACCAACAAAACAATAGTTCCAACTGTTGTGCATCACTGAAGCTGAAGAGCTGCAACCACCAAGTCAAACTGCTGCCTCGTTCTTACTGTCTGGTTTAGTTCAGCCTGTTCCTCAGTGGATGTGAAAGTATGCAACACCCGTCTATCGCAGCACGCCTCTCTACATCTTCCTCCTCTCCTCCTCCCTCCTGTAATGTACACCATACATTTTGGCATGATGTTCCCTTTTGAGGGAGACACCAATTGCAGAGGTCGGTGCCTCAAACAGCGCACATGGTTTTCACGCAGATTCCCATGATGCAGGATCACAATTGACAACACATGTTAACAAGTCAAAAGATGATAAGTCACGCTGAATGACCTTCACTACGTATGCAAAGAGAGGTGTGGTCCTCAGTTTTAGGGAGATGGATGACATGACATGGGAAAATAGAAGCATCATAACCAGAAAAGGGTACATGTAGGATCCTACAGCTCCACTTAATACTGCTAAAATCCACCTCACACACTATCCCATGATGCACCGCCGTAACTAATCACAGATGATTGCTTTAGAAGTATCCCCACCTCATCTAGATAGCAATCAGGACAGCGATGGAGGTGGATCACAGCTTTCGCCGAGGATCGTTATATCCGTAATGTGGAAGTATGACAGTTAAACTGTCGTTGTGACATTTGTCTAATTGTGCATGCACGTTTTTATTCCTCAGCATGCAGACAAATTGATGAAAACCCTGGTTAAATATACGACACACAGAACCATTAAAAATTTTTAAACCATTTCAACCGGCGTGTTTCCATTTCCACGTGTGTGTAGACGTCTTGGTTTTACTGCAGTTATGTGCACTTTCAGTCCCTATAAAAAGTTTTTCCTACACGTTCAGACGCAGTATTAGTCACCTACAGTATACGTCCTGGTAAATTATATACAGCCCAAACACACACCTAGTGGACTCGTAGTTTGATGCAGCTGTTTCTGAGAGACGGCTCTCCAAACATCAGCTGGTGGGGGCCCACAGTCCCGCCTAAACACACTCTGAAGACCCATTTACCGGGAATCATGTGCGTGCATGTGCTTGTGACGTTTGACTCCGCTTGTATGTGTGTATAAGTAAGGGAAGCAGGCAAGTGTGTGTTTGGGTAGGGCCTTTGTGGGGGTTGCTCAGTCTAAACGGCTCCTCGGGTTCAGCCCTAACACCAGCAGACGTCATGACACCATAATCACCCTCGCACGTGCACACACACGTCAATGCTGTGACATTAGCGTGCAGAACACATACAAATAGTAGAAGCTTAAGGCAGAGACATCAAATGTTTAAAGATGCAATGACACGCTCGATCCGTACTGACTGATGGACAGAACCACGCTAGTGTTAAGACACCATGGCGGTGATTGTTGGTCAGTCCAACACTGTCCAGAGTGACACATCTGGAAAACTACAGGAGAATTGGCCAGCATACCTTCATACAGACATTCAAGATCTCCAGAGAAGAGCCTGAATGCAACAAGCACTGTGAACCACCTGAAGCTGAACCCGACCTGTCTATAATATGAAAGTTATTCTGTTATTCTTTTCTAATTGAAGCAGCATCACTTATCACCTTGGATCCAAACCCTTCTGCGTCATGTGTAATTTCTCCAGTTCTACATTTTGGGTGGACCTGTTGACTCCCAGAAGCTTTGGTGATCCATCAACCTTTCATTTGTGTTCAGCAACTCATTAGAGGATACAACAGCTATTCATCAGACCCGGTTCAGCCTCAGCTTTACTAATCTTAATAATGCTGATATAGAATAGTGATAATGACCAGCTGTGGGGCCGAGCTCAAACACTATCACTGAGTAAGGGAACACAACCGGGGTCAGAAAATGTATGCATTTAGGTAAAAGTGTGTAAGTAGTGAGAGATTTACTCTTTCTAATAACCAAGCAGGGTTTGATAGTCTTTTTGGGTGGGCCTGAGGAGACTCCGAGATTTTAGTCATGACAGTTTGACAGATGTTATACACAGCCACTCTCATAAGCTTCAGTCTCAAGGATGTTTAGCCTTACAGCAAACTTTTCCTGCGAGGCTTTTCCTTTTTTTTTTTGCAGCCCTTTTGTTTACTTTGAGCAGAATCACACATCCCACGCTTCTTGGTTTGATGTAAAAGCATTCGTACTTTTAATAATATTGGGTCAAGATGTGAAATGAGGAACCCCTTAGGTTGCAGGTCCTGGTAGTAGTCTGGATGCTTCGTGTTTAATGTGAGAATAGTTGCTGCATTGATCTTAGATGAGCTGGAAAAGAAACACATTTATCATCAGTCACATATCTAATGTCAAAAAAAAAAACATTTCTTCGGATTATATATATTTTCTGTTTTATTTGTATGTACCTGCCTTGTGTTTTACTCTCACCTGTGTCCCGTCTGTTGACGCCTTGTGCGCTTGCCTCGTCAGCCAATCAGCTCCCAGCCTCCCCTTGTGTTCTCTCACCCGTGTCTTGTTACCTCCTTGTCGGTTCAGTGTTCCTCCATGTGTTCCTTATTTGTCTTATGAGTCTGTGTGATTTTGAATTTTGTCCCTTGACATTTGTTCACACCCCTCAGGTCCTGGATGTTTTTGTTTGATCCTGCCGCACACCTTAAATTTAATTAATATTCAATTATTCAGCTCCTGTTAGGGTCCACTTCCCTACGCTCGAACGTGACACCATAACAACTTCCCTTATCAAATTTGTTGTGACTTTCAAGTAGCTGGAGAAGTGAGCTGGATTCAGAGGAAGACAAAGGATTAATTCTACTGTTCTCCACCCGATCCTGTTTAAGTAAAGTTTCAGAAACTGTTTCGTTATTTCTTACTTGCCCTCTCATTCAGAGACACACACACACGCACTGGGCTCAAACACACACACTCAAATACACTCCCCTAGTGACACTCCTTACTCTCCCTAATGTGGTGTGAGGTAATGCTTCTAGGAAGGGATTGAAAGGGAGGGATGGGGTGATGGAGGGGTGAGCGAGAGAGAAACCCTTGAGAAAAAGAGGGTCCCGCAGCTGTGTTGCTTTCATGTGTTGTTGTGTTCGTTGCCAAAAAACCAAGGAGATCCCCATATTAATTCATCATCACTCTTTCAAATGAAATACCCCGATTGAGCATGAAGTTCAGACTTTAATATTCAGCCATCCTCCTGACTCCTACATATTCAGGTCCTTTCATGTTTTATGCTCTGAGAATTAGTGAATCAGGAAGATCAAAAAGAAGCAGAGCTGGTCGTCATTGTAGTCTACATACCATCATCCCTTCTCTTCCGTCAGTTTACTCTAATCCCTCACACATTTCGTTAACTTCTTTGAGATAGCAGCTTCCTGTAGACCCAGCAGAAACCTAATCTGTGCTTCAGCCCAGGACTGGCCCAGATCTGTGGAGGGAAATGTCAGAATGTGAGTGACGGGGATTAGGGAAACCAGTCTGGATGAAATGCCACTGCACTTGCCATCCATTTGAGACACAGGTTGGTATTTACTGCACATGGGATGAAGGTACAGTAGAGTTGGGAGAAACAGACCATAGCTGAGTGATAGTTGTCAGGTATTTAACTTTGTGAGGTACCTGAAATTAACTTTGGTACGTTGCAAAATGCATTTGCATAAGAGCGGCAAAGAATATTTTTCCTGTAAACCCATTAGTATACAAATTCAATATAAAGACGTAAAGATATCGTGGACATTCAGACAAAAAGATCTTAATCCTCACCGTGCTGTATGTGTTTATCTTTCTCACTGGGCTTTTAGTCTCTGAATATTACATCATTATAACTTTCTGGCTCTCTTTGTGCTCACTGTTTTTCTGCAAGATGCAAGTCGGGAGGTTGCCATAGCACCGCTTACACACACACTGTGCAGCTGTGGCTGACAGTTGCAGCTTTTGCTAATGTGTAAGAAATGTGCAAATTGCTCCATCTGCTGGGGTGAGCTTAGTTTCGGTTGCATTGAAACGTCCGGCTGCAAAATTCCATTACAGAACATCCCATCATTTACATAACTATTCCTACCCCTGCATCATCCTTTTGGACTGCAGCATAGTTCAGTGGATGGGTGGCTTATTGACATGTGTTTTACATTGATCAAACTTTCACAAGCGGAGTTGAAATGTGACAGCAACTATATAAGCAAATCACTTTTGTTACACTGTCAAATGACACATGCTGATGCTCATGGCAGACACATTATAATGGCATTTATTTGATGAACTGTCATTAATTTTAGGAAAAATCTTATAACGTGCGTCAGAGTAGATTACAGAAGCTGCCTGGAGTCTAGATCCTCTCTTGATTTTGCAGCACCAGCTCTGAGACAAACTGCACGGGTGGATCGTCTTGATGGTCCAGGCACGCTGGAGCTGGATGCATCTGAGAATTAAAATAAAGACTGTTAATACATGTGTTTATTATGGACAAAGCTTGAAATAAAAGCGTACGTCACATCAAGTTGTTTTAGATACGTTCAATGCAGAATTGAATGAAGCAATAATATGAATTTTTAGTTTTGAAGATACTATGAAATAAATCTCACCACTGTCTTCAGATCTTAAAGCTGATCCTTGGATCTGCTGTCTGATGCTGACAGAATGTTTCCTGGCTGCGGTAGGTCCCTGTGTAATGGAATATTGGACTCTCCAATGATCATGGGTCCAATGAGATGATAGACGTCTGTTGTTTTGATGGTTTCTTGGCCCCATACTGTGGCTGTAATAGTAACCTTGGAGCAGAAAGGAACCTTTTTGGTCAACGTTTTACTATCAAACAATTGTTTTTATTTTGCTTTCTTTTGCACTTCTTGAATCCGATCCACCGGTGATCACCTCCTATGCTTTCTGTTTTCTGGACCAGTGACTCAAGTTCTCACACTAGGAAATAAAATGTTTCTTTATTATATGTCATTTAGTAAACTATCAGCCTCTGCACAATACATTCTGCTCCTTTTGTTTCTTTCATTTCTTTTGTCTTGTTGGTTTGTGGTTTGCACACGTCACTCACCCTTTTATGAGTTTATTGGGGCGTTTTCTTTTGCTAACTGCAGATTTCCTGGCAAGCGCAGCCAAATTAAGATCAAACACGATTCATCCACATATTCAGATGGGTTGAATTCCGTGTCGTGTTTTCTTCTTTGTCGCTTGTTGCTTTGTGCAAGAACAAAGATTAGAGAGAGAAAAAAGAAAGCATTCATGCATGACGCTCACTGACAACAGACGTCTTTCTATTTGACATTAAGTGATAGTCACCTGGTTATGTTGGGCCCTGCGGACCGACAGAGATTTCAGTAATTTGGAGGGTTGTTTCGGCTCAGTTGAATACCTTTGGAGTGAATTAGGTCAGTGAATGTCGTGCCAACATTAAAAAACTGCACAGTCAGGGACATGTCACAGTAGGAAAAGCACAGGTATAAAAAATAAAATTAATGATGGCTGAAGTCCATTTAGCTGCTTCAGGCTCAGACTCCTGGTATTATAACTACTGGCACACTGTCATTGCTAATTGGGATACTTTGCAGGACTGCTGATGTTTCTCAATGTCAGGGCAGGGTCCTCGGATGGCTGCTTCTCCAGGCTGCAATATCACGGAATCGTGCCGAAGGACTGTTGCACTCTCCGTAATCCTTCAAAGTCCTCCTTCAGATAATTTTCAAGGATGCACCTGTGATTCAACAGCAGTCCTGAATTACCCACAATCCTTTGTGTAAGAGCCAAGTTACAGAGATGATTGTCCGGATGAAGAATGTCTTCGTTCTCAGAACCATCAAGCGCTTTGGTCATTTCTCTTTGATTCTGATGTCTCTGGGACGTCTTCTCATACAATTCAGATGAAATATAATATTTGTCGCTGCCACATCCGTTTGAAGTGGAAGTTCAGGCTCACGATTTAAAACGTCAGTGAAGAATTGCTCCCTCTGTGGCCTTTTGGGTCCTTCAACATTCAGAGGTGTTTGTATATTTACTTCAGTCAAAATCCTAAAGTTGAACCTCTCAAATGTATTTAAGTACAATAACTGCAAGTTCAGTTTGCTTCTAACTTAGACAAGGAATATGCCTTTTGAGATTATTATTGCCATTGAAGTAACAATTAGGAAAATAAGAAAATGGTAAGATAGTTATGGCTATTGTTTCTGCATGCACTAATTCAGATCAGTTTGTTTTAATTCTGCAGTCATTTCAGAACCTGCCTCATCCCCTCATCAGCATCTTACCAGCACTGACAGATTCTCTTGTACCTTTAGCTTTTCGAGCGTCACTATATTTCTCTTGATCCTCCCCTGGTGTCTGGGACTTATCACCTGTCCCGACCCTGTGCCAAGTGCAGTCCTCCAAGCAGTGCTATCAATGGTGAATTCGGAAGGGATGCACTAAAGTGCAAGGCAAATGTCTGAAACAGCTACTTCAGCGTATCCAGTAAAGTTTAGTTGTCTGTGAAAAGTTACTTATGCTGCAAAAATAGCATCACGGCCCTGTGGCTGAATTTGATGCTCATGTGTTACTGGATGCCCACTATAGATCATACATCTGCTTATATGACTGTAGATGTCGAGGCAACTTTGTTTACTAAACAAAAGTGACGTTACAAAATGATAAACCTAGCTGGTTTGGCCTTGTTTTAAACATCATATACATTTCTATATGGTTGAAAACAGAAATAAATCTATAGCCTATCAGAGCACTTCACATTGCCTATCACACCATTATGTAATATTTGATTGTATAAAGGGAGTGTTTTCATAAATGTAAAACAGTATATTGTCTTGAATTGACATGTGGTTAGGTTGCAAAATTGACCTTTTAACCATCATTGATGGCGGGATGAAGGGTAAGGACTTATTGTTAGATTTAAACATAAGAGTGTGGATGGAAAAAGATCTGAAATAATAGATATTTATAAAAGGTAACCTTTAAAATACATTTTACATTTGTTTGTCCCTTCTTCTGTCCCTGAATCTGGAAATATAGCTCGTGGAATTATTGAAAACTAATTTCATGACAATTCCTGAATTTAAGGAGGATACTATTTTATATTTTAAGCACAAAGGCTGAAAAGAAGGACAACTATAAAGGCAATGACCACAATAGCCTGCACCCCCTTGTTTAAGAGACAGCTAATGGAGAAAAATGAATGATGAATTGTAAGGAAAGATTGGGGCTGGGGGAGGAGGGGTGTGTTTCCAACCATCCATGTCATATAATTTTGACTGTGATGAATTAAACAAAATGATTGCAAAAGTAAACTGTGTATTCATTGCTGGCGGTGTCATTTATCACCTCCTGACCTGTCAGACAACTTAATCAATTAATGCCTGTGTGTTAATCCATCTTCAGTCCTTCCACTGGATACCAATGCATATGGAGATTCCTCACAGGTTTAGGATTTGGAAATAAATATACACTGCCAATGTGTAGGCCATATGCTTGAACCTACATTCATGAATTAATGAACAATAGAAATCAGAGGATTAACATTCATGTTCTTAAAGTAATAAAGACAATAGCACCATATTCAGGGGTTTTAATCTTTATTTTCTTTCTTCACTTTCCAACAGCAAACCAGAATATTTTATCCATAAATACAAACCCTATTCAAAATGAAATGTATAGTAAAATATTCCACAAATCACACAATCTATCATGTAGTGGTACCCTAACTACAAGCATATGCTGTAGAAATATATTGTAACACAAAAATACACTTATTAATTAACAATAAGCCATAATTATTTTACATCAATGCATTATACTCCCCTATGCTGCTTTTTCCTTTTGTTTTTTAATGCAAGACATGACCTTAAGTGCATCACTGCATGGCTGCTCGTGTGGGTTACATCACATCCTGTCCGTATGTGGCTGAGTAAAAGCAATGAAACCTTAATCACACTGGTGTCCTACGATTCTCCAAAGTCACCAATTTCAATTTATTACCCCTTAAGTATTTCACAATAAGTGAATTGTCTATCGTTCAGGATGGGATAGCTTGGCGGTATGTGACAACCAAATGAGCGGATCTAAAACGGAAAAGAAACAGCGGGAAGGACCGCCTATGTGTGTGACGCAGGCTTTATACATGGACGGTGACGCAAGGCTCATGCTACGGTACGCCATTTGTGTCCACCAGCAAAAAGCGCGGACAGTGGAAATTGTCGTATAATAAGAGGTGGGTTTAACTTATTCATTGCGATGCTATGTATTTTTTGGTTCAGTCACATCTATTGAAACGTCAGATTGTTCTCAAGGATTTTTTCGAACACTGTTTCGGGAGTATAGATGACAGTTCCGGAGGTCGATGTTAGCCTCCTTTTTGGGCCTCTGTGCTGCCGTCGTTTTCCAAGCCTTGGCGCAAGCAAGACCCGCCTTTACCCCGCTGCGATTGGACGATAAGGCTGATGTAGCAGCTTAATTGGCTGCTCTGTCTGCATCTCAACTTACAGTGTGGGAACATGTTGCTAGTTAGCAAGTTAGCTACAGCATCACTGTATTATTACAGTTAGAAATAATTAACATTTTGAGGAAAGAGACATTACAACAAGAGTTCCCCGCATGTTGTTTGCGTTGAAATTTCACGTGTTATCGCAGATTGATACCTGCATTTACTCTGTTTGATGAAGTAACGTTACTTTCCAAAGCTAATGTTGGTTGAAAATGGGACTCAGCAACGTTAATAGCTAAATATTTTGGATATAACGTAAGCCTATAGGAAGTTAGCAAACAGATGAACCACTGGGGTCTGTTATGCTACATAGATGTTCCAGCGGCAGACTCGGTGGTCACAACTAACCTTTTGCTAATGTTATTAGCTTAGCCCTCTAAACTTGGCCCATATAGTGCCTGTTTCCTCTAAAAAGGACGCTAATTCATTTGAAATGAACACTTTCGAATCCAACGTAAGAAGTCTTGTTTCTGAGTAACTACGTCCAAACCAAGCACATGCATTACGTCAATTAATTAAAAAAGCGTCCAACTTCATGTGTTCCCTCCGCCACTCCTGTAGCTGTATGCGGACAGAGTAAACAATAGATGGCGGTAGTGTGCACAATGATTTGCTTCCTGTCGGAAAGTCGTGAAGTGCATTGCCCATTGGTTCACCCTGAAGCTGTTCTCTCACTCAGTCTCACTTCGCTCATCTAAATCTAAGAATCACTGGTCTGTTTCTGTAAGATCACACTATTTAACTTCTGCTCAACTGCAGTAATAAAAAGGAAAACATTGATTTATTCATGTATCTGAAATGAGCTCCAACATTTTGTTTTTTATCCCCTATAACTAAGTTCTAATACAAATTCCAATACAAGCACGGTTCACAAAATTCATAAACTGTAGAGTTTTTATTATACAGATACACATAATACATCTTTTTCACGAAAAAAATCAACTTGTTGAATGTAGTGGAACCGTCTGAAGAGGTAGATGTACATTTATTCATAATTGTGCCATGTCTACAGAGATTTGGTGGTCTTAAACCTGCAATGACACGTTTTTACTTCATTAAACAGCTTCCAATTAAATAGTTGTTTCTATAATCCCAATCTTCAACAGCCTTTCATAGCTAACAAGTGAAACATATTGTTACCAAAGAATGGAAAAAGACAAATAAGGGAGCAATAAATTGTAAAATGTCTTTTATCTGATTTGAAGTAGCTCTCATTCTGGCCTATTAATAAAGCTAACAGTGTGTGTCTAGAGGCACTAGATGGCGACATTTACTTGTATTTGTCAACCAGTATGGTTACAGGATGGATCAATGCAGAAGTCTGTGCTTAATTACAACATTTGTGTCAAATTAAGTTATCTTGTTTACACACTTTTATTTTGTTCATTAAGTTGTTTATCAGGCGATTAAATATGCCAATGTTTTTTCTTCCTTACTCAGGTGTTTGATCCATAGTTATCAGCAATTCTCTTCACTGTTACGTGTTACTATAGCAAGATATGGTATGGATGAAGCACTGATATCAGAGAAGGAGGCTGTTGTGGATGAAGTGCCTGAACTTGCTACCAGTGGGAAACTGGAGCCAGATGATGGGGGAATGGAGGAAACCCAAACAGACTCATCTAGTAAGACTGCCAAGCCTGATAAAGCAGATGAAGAACTCGCTGAAAGGAAGCAGCTGGACTCGAAGACTCGAGGTGTGGACAACATCTGCACAATTTGTGACTTCTCAGCAAAATGCCCAAGATCATTGAAGATTCACTCTGCAAGAAGGCATGGCAAGAACCCTAAGAAGACCGATTCAACTGCCAAACCAGCGGAAGACGGTGAGAATATCTCTGACGTGAGTCCAGCTGAAGTCCAACAGGAGATGGATATGGACACAGAAAGTGCTCCTGAAGTTGAACAAAACCAGGAGTCAAATCTAGGGCCTGATCTGGATGAGCTGAGATCAGCTTCCAGTAATGACGGGATGAACAAAAAAGGTTTATCTAAAGAGGATATGGAAATAGACAAGCAGGCAAATCAAGAGAGAAGAGTGAGCAAGCGAACCCCAAAACCTAAGATTATTTATTCCTGTAACTACTGTGGACAAGAGTTCAGGGACAAGTCTCCTCTAGATGTGCACATCCAGAGATACCACACCAAAGACACCCCGTACACGTGTGAGTATCTCCTTGTCTGCATCCCTGGCGATATTCAACTTCACCTTTTGAATAGAATCACGTTCCTTTTATGACCTTAAATAGTCAAATCAAAAATGGATGAAGGTAGGTTAACAGAACAAAAGAAACAAGATTGTAACGGGGACAAAAGGGGGCAAATATTTGATTTGCAGCAGAATAAAATGACTTAATGAATTGAATTTATTTTTGCAATAGGGACCCCAATATCTAGATATATTTAGGCTGCAGTCAAAATGCATTTGAACGAGAAAGAAAATCTGATCCAATATCAATGACCCTAACAAATATTAATAACTAATTATAGATATCATTTTATTGTTACTATTAAGGTTTTAAGTAGTTCTGGAATTTCTTACTGATCCGTTAACCACTTTACCCCATCAAATTCACTTGATGTATTTCAAAAGGATGAGACAAGCCATGTGTAAATTAGATTCATGTTACCTGAAAGTATAAATGAATGTACAATTATCATACAATTAGAAGCAACATATTTTTTTTAAACCACAAGCAAATTATATTTATTTTTATTAAAATGATAGATCTGGAGATCAGATAAGTGATGCTGTGTAGGATTTACAAAATTTGCTTTGCAAAATAGCAGCAAATTTATAAAAGTCATAAATATTTGAGACTGCTATTTGATGTTTGAAAAGTGGCCTCACAGTCTGTCCTTGAAATGTCTTTCAGTTGATGCTAATGAAAACATGGAGGAAGAAGAGGAAGCTCAGGATCCTGGCAGCAGTGTGAAGACTATCCCCGCACAAGTGGCGCCAAAACGTCCATTCAGCAGGTTCCAGCTGAAGTGTGTAAACTGTGATTTCAGGGTTAGCACCCCTGCGTTGCTGGAGAGCCATGCTCGAGTCAAGCACACCGGCCTGGACTGGTACCGATGCAAATTATGCAACTTTTTTTCTGCTACCTCCGAATGGATGGACACACACGTATCCTCAGACAGCCACAAGCAGCATCAGAGCAGGGAGAAAAGCACAGAGTCTTCCTCTTTTGAAGAACATGTTGAGCGGGTAAGCAGAGACAGTGCTGGAGATGGTGCCAGTGTAGAGGATGGTGATCAAGTGGCTGGTGGAGAAGAGAAACCTTCTATCACAGTGGAAGTCCAGCAACCAGAAGAGGCAGTGGAGATTGCTGAAGATGATTTGGTCAAGGCTGAAGACTTGGAGTTGGAACCTCCTAAAAAGAAGAGAGGTCGACCAAAGCAAGACTCCACCACCACTTGTGGGTACTGTGGCTTGGTCGTTTCCAATGCTACCAACTTAGGTGTCCATGTCCGCCGTAAACACAGCAAGGAATATGGCTACAGCTGCACCCTCTGCAACTACAGCTGCGTGACCAAAGGAGACATGGATCGTCACTGTATCACAAAGAAACATGTTAGGCGTGCGCAAGAAAGTGCAAATAACAACCCAGTCAAAAATCCAACAATTGCATCACCCCAGGAACCAACAGCTGCAGTTCCAGCGACCACCGACAATGAATCCGAAAGCTCAGACTCCAAAGAGCACATCGGAGAAAAGCCAACAGAGTCAGACACAAGCCAGAAAAAAAGTAAATATGACTCTGTTAATGCTTGCAAGCACTGCGATTTTGTAGCTCAGTCAATCCCTTCCCTCCATCTTCACATCAAACGAAAGCACACCAAAGACTATGAATATGTTTGTCTAGCGTGCGGCTACTGTGCTGTAACCAGTAGGGAAATGTCTCGCCACGCCAACACAGAGAAGCACAAGCAGAAAAGCCAGAGATACCTGGAGCCGCCCGCAAACGATGGACAAAAAGCTTTGCCACTCCCGGTGAAGCTAAAAGAGATCATTGAGCTCGCTGGGGCAAACTCTCAAAGTGAATGTGAACCTCTTAGCCCCACGGAAGAACCTGAATATTGTTCAGACGTAAGCAAGACAGTAGATACCCAGCAAACAGCTGCACCCACCGTCCCCATGGAGCCCGTTGATGCTGTGGTTAGTGTGGCCAGTGAAACAGACGAGAAGCAAGTAGAGAGTGTTACAGCCTCCTCTGGTGGGGAACCTGATCCAACCAACCTTACAGAACAACAAACAGAAGTCGCAGAAGCCCCAAAGTCTCCAGCACAACTTCAACCTGCAGTGGGACAGTCCGCACCGGAAGAAGGCCAGGAAGAAACTGGTAAACGGGCAGATGTGATGAATATAGATGCAGATATACAAATGTCCAAAGCCCTGCCCTTTGATGCCAGCATTGTGTCAATCAAGGTCCTCGCTGAGCAGGAGCAGGCACCGCTGGAGGACGCAGCACTAGAAGGCGAAGCTGCGGTGATTTGCCTGACTGGAGGATCAGCAGTTCCCTCCGGCTTCCTGTCCCTCAATTCTACTTACATCATGAAGCGCAAACCCAAGGAACTGAAGATCAAGGATGAAGCCAAAGGCAGCAATACTCGAATATGCTGCGAGGACTGTGGCTTCATGGCAGACGGTATCAGCGGCCTCAGCGTCCACATCTCAATGAAGCACCCGTCCAAGGAGAAGCATTTCCACTGCTTGGTGTGCGGCAAGTCGTTCTACACTGAGAGCAACCTGCACCAGCACCTGACCAGCGCTGCCCACCGCCGCAACGAACAGAACAGCGTGGAGGAGCTACCTGAAGGGGGAGCGAGCTTCAAGTGCGTCAAATGCACCGACCGCTTCGCGACAGAGCGAGATCTGTTTGTTCACATCAAGGAGAAGCACGAAGAGCTTCTGAGGGAAGTCAACAAGTACGTGCTGGAGGACACGGAGCAGATCAACCGCGAGCGCGAGGAGAACCAGGGCAACGTGTGCAAGTACTGTGGGAAGGTGTGCAAGAGCAGCAATTCCATGGCCTTCCTGGCCCACATTCGCACACACACCGGTAAGTATCATGCTTTTATGTACTCCTCACTATTTTAATCCGTCGGTATCTGACACACACCAACAGTATGTATATAGTCCTCACATCACTTTGACGGTGGCTGAAAATATAAAAGCTTTTCAAGCATCTTTCCTAATTTTTTTCTGCAGTCGTATTTAAAGAAAACAATTTAAGGTACTTTAAACCTTCAGCTATAACATACTAGGAAAATGTTCAGGTTGATTTCATCAGTTAAATATATTTACTAAGGTAGACTATAACTAATATAAGAAATCAGCCCCATTTAAGTGTGACTTATAATTATAATATATTCCTATTTTTTCATTTCAGTTTAATTAAAACATTTTTATTATACATTTAAATGCTTTATGAGAACTTTCCCCTGTTTGGAAATATTAGAAAAGGGATCTCGAAGGGAAAACAAATGTCTCTTTAGCTGCAGAGCTATTAGGCCTTTGTTTTTTTTTTGGACCAACAGTATCGAATGGGCAGAGAAGGCCTCCTCTTTGGCAGCTCAGGCTAATGTTACAGCGACTATCTTCTTCAGCCAGGTAATGGCTGCTTCAGCAGAGGTGAAGGTAAAGACAGATTGAGCTTCAGACCAGCAGGAGAGACGCTAATGGACCCCAGATTGAGATTCCCCGAGCAACGCTTGGTCAGAGACATGTGTGACTCATAATTGATGTGTCCATTACCAAGACTCAGTTGTAATTATAGTCAATAAGTCTCTGTAAATGTGTTAAAGCTTAGGCTAAAAGCATTGAAGGTCCAAAGAGAGGTGGGCTAATAATTTAAAATAATCAATGCAGACGTATTCAAAGCCTTTAATTTCCCCTGTGTCTGTACGTCCGTGGTTGTGTGTATGTGTGTGAACGCTCGTATGCGTAGTTAATGTGTGTATATGTCAGCCTTCATGGCTAGCTGATTATCCTCAATCCATTAAGATTTATCTTGTCATTTATAATGCAAAGCAGAGCTGCATTGCTCAGCGCTTCGACTGGGAAATGTCCGGCAGGTTAAGAACATAGGATGCAGCGGTGCTTCTCCCTGACCGCGTGTATTAATTGCTTTTAAAATCAACTTAATGCAGGAACGAGATGTGAGGGCGCCATCAATAAATACCTTTCGCTGCCTCGAACGGCCCATCCCTGTTTCCCCCCCCCCAAACTTTAATGGGACTTTAATTGAAGTCCATGCTGTGTGTCTTTGTGTGTGTGTGTATGAAATGTCTGTTGTGAGATATAAACAATTGTTTCCATTCTCAGTGTTGGTGGATGTTTTGTGGAGGCATCATAGCACTTGGAGGAGGATGCAGTGATAATATTCCAAACTTAATATTGTGCTGATGTCAGTCTGCGATGGCATCTGGTTCCTATTAAGACATTTCAAAAGGGCTTAAAGTAAAACACCCACAGTAGATCTGTGCAACATCATAAGGTCTATGATTGTTTTTATATTCTTACATTTCCATTTGTTTATAAATCCGGTTGTTTCCATTCTCCTAGAATTCTCTTATATCATAGTCTAGCATTTGATGACGGTCAGGATTAAGAGTAACTTTCCTCTCGGCAATCGATGAAGCCTTGAAAGTAAGACGTAAACGTTTCCTGCAGCGGACCCAAGTTTTTAATGATGACTCCTGTGAAGACAGGTAATCTGTCTGTATGAGAGCAGCATCGGAACATACTGTTACTACATCCTCTGACACATTTTGGCAAATATATCCCTGCATGAAGTCCCATATTGCATCATCGTGATTAATAAAGAAGGACAGACAGATCATTATAACTCTTCAAAGTGTAGGTCTTCAGAGGAACTGCGCAGAAAGCTAAAGATATGTGGGGAGAGTTTCATCCACCATCAAAAGGCTCTTTGGAAACTGGAGGAAACTCAGAAAAAAATGGTGTGTTTTTACGGGTCGTGTATTTTCTGAAGAAATAAAAATGACTCCGCGAGACGAGGCAACTTAAAAAAGATATGTCTTAGTATATATGCCAGTCACCTTGTGCAGCAAAGTCAGATGTTTACTGCTGAAATCTGATTGCCTAAAGTGTTATGAATTGTATGTTGAAATCTTGATTAATGTTGAAGACCCACTTTCTTCTTATTAAGTTAGCCTGCATGTATTCATACTTCTGCCATATGCCATAATTCTTGAGGTCGCCTACTTGGTGTTACTTAAGAAAATGAAAGCTGTGATACCGAGGTCCTAACAGATGGATACAAGTCAAGGGCACATCCTGAGCTTTTTAGGTTTACCTCTTTTTATTCCGCTGAGTTATGTTCTTGTTTATGAGATTATATCTCCACTTCCATTTATGATGTTATTCATTGTGGAAAGCACCTATTTCTCTTCATTGCGACAACACATGCCAGTTGTTATTATTGCTTAAGTTCCCTCATTATAGTGAATTATTCACCTTTCATATTCTGGTCATTTATTCTCGGCGTTGGGCTGCGGAGTAGCACGGTGGGAGTCTGCCAGTTTCTGGGCTGGGAGCACGTCCAGATCCTTTTAATTAAGACCTAGTTTTTATTCACTTGATTAATCAGTGAAATCAGAAGATGGTGGTGGGAGGCTGCACACAAATTTGTCAATTTGTCCCTTAAAGGAAACACGTACATGTGTTTGCATTTTGCCAATGAGGGTTCAGCTGGAATTTGCATTTTGAGGCAAATTGGTCACTTTTTCACTGGAGTGAGCTGTCTGACCTCAGACTGAGCCTCCGACTAATGGACCCACACGCCATGCATGCACATTCACTCACTGGATGTAATGTGTGTTGGTAGAAAATAAGTTAAATAAATAATTAAATCATTCTGAAGCAAGTTCAACCAGTCGCTTTAATACAGAAATAACAAAGAAGCAAAGCACAATATTGCCATATTTTCGAAAGTTTACAGGCATTTAAAAGCAACACACATGTGCACGCTCACAGGCAGGTATGCATATAAACACATGCAAGTCCTTGGCTTTTTTTGCCTTGGGGTTCACCACAATGGCCAACAAAGGACGTTGTTAAATGTAGTACCATCTGCGTTGTATAGAATGTAGTGCATTTATAAAGCGCCGTTCAGTACTCAAAGTCTTAACAACGTATCCTCATTCACACTCACATTCACACCAGACGTCGCTAGTCAAGGAGCCAAGCTGCCATCACATCCAGACACGCCCATCACTGATGGGGAAGTCATCAGCAGCAGTTAGGAGTTCAGCGTGTTGCTCACGGACACCTCGGATCAGTCTGGATAACTGTGGATCGAACTGATTACTAGACGACCCGCTCTACCTCCTGATCCACAGCCATCACAGCTGCCTACCGTCATTGCTCACCAGCTCATCACTGCATGCAATTTGGGCTACTAAAAGGCGGAGGGAGGTGACATTTGAAAGTAGAATGGGACCAGACTTAAGTCTTTACATCTCAGGGTTTAATTGTGTGCAGGGCTCTGTCTCTGGGACCAGGGGAAAGGCACTAGAGGGTAACAACTCTTTGCTGAACTGTGTGCTGGAACAGGATTTGGCCAAAGTCTGTGTGGAGAATAATTCGCTCTGACGCCGTCTCCAGATGATGGTGAAACAGCACGATGAACGGCGGCTTTCAACTCCAGCGCAAGAGCAGTTTTCCCTGCTGCCTTCTCATTGCCCAACGAGAACACGACCCTGCAGCGGTGTGTGAAGCCACAATTTTATCTTCACTTGCCATCATTGCCAAATGGGGTATGAACTCATATGAGCTGTATGTAAATCATAGAGCTGGTGGTAGCAGACACAACTTTTAGTTCCTCAAAACACAAAGAAGACTGTCCAGATGAATATGAAACAAGGACGTTTATGATGATAGAGGACCTCCACTTACCATCCGGGCCAAAGAATATGATTAGAAATGGGTCGGATCCCAAACGAGGCCCTCCTAGGAAAGTATAGGCCGTCTTCATGAATCACTGGGAAAACAGAAATGTTTTTTGATGAAAAACTAGTGGTTCAGTTTATCGTAGTGTTGTGGGCAAGACCACTTCAACCGAAACCGAGTCATGACCAAGACCGAGGCAGGGCGAGATCGAGTCCAAACCAGTGGGAATCCCACACCGCATGAAACGCTGACAATAAAATATGGAACATGCAAACCCGAGGCACTTCTCAAATTGATCTGAAACATCCATATTTCCATAAAAGCACCCACAGTCCAGCAAGAGTCATTTAAAAAGTGGTCCCCAGGCCCACCTCAAGTACCACAGCACTAGTTTATTCATAAAGAGGAGTCCTACCCAGCTCGTGAAAAGTCTTCTAACGCCTTCAGTGGCTCTTGAGGAAGCCTGACGCTGTCATCAGAGTGGGTATTCATGCACAAGGTGGTCTTATAGCATACGCAATGAAGTTGCATCTTTGATAATAAATGATTCAGCATTTCTTGAGATTGACCCTTAGTTCAGAGCACAGAGCGGATTATCAAAGCCTGCGCTGCTTTCATGTCGGCCATTCTTCTTTTTTTTTTTCATTGACTGAAAATCGCATTTTGAATTTGGGAAACCGCATATTGCATCACTGAGGTTACTGAGGTTACAGGTCTGCCTCTCAGTTTGGTGCTGATGGACATCAGCTGAATGCTGTGTAGTAACATGACTTGTGGTATTGGCACTGCAATACAAAAAAGTACATGTTGGAGGGCTGAAATAATTCGAAATGGGTGAAAATACCTGGATTAGTGAGTAACTGCATGACAGATTATAGTAGGACTGCAGCCGACCTGCGATGGACCGATTCAACTGTAACTTATTGTGGAAAGAAACCTAGCGGAGCACACATTTGTTTATATGAAAAGATCCTGCATTGTTCTAATCTTGCCAACCTGAGTGTGGAAGCCACAGGTCTGACAGGACAGGAGTGTGTGTGTCATGTGCGAGGCTTAAGACATCACAGTGTGTGTGTATATACTTAGTGAAACATTGCATGAGGTTCTTCTCTCCTCTCAGGAAATGAATTAGTCATTCCCTGTCTCATCTGGGATGTGAGGGAGCCACATCGCCCCTGTGTGGATGGCAATATTAATTTAACATGACACTGCATTGATGGTCAATTTCAGTTTCGCGGAGGCTGTTTAAGTGGAGTGGTGGAGTATTAATGTGATAAGATGTGAGAACTGAGGGACATTACATCTCTCTCCTTTCTGCCATGTCTCATACTCAGCCAACCATCTGAACAAATCAGCTCCTCACACGCCTCTCTCTCTCTCTCTCTCTCTCTCTCTCTCTCTCTCTCTCTCTCTCGGTATATTCTTCACAGGAAGCTCTCAAGGTTTGGATGAGTTCTCATTAATGAATGTGTCCTCCTGTCCTGAGTCTGTCTTGTCTCTCTGCCTCGGCCGGCTCCACAGACAAAGACTTCTATGTTCTAACAATCTTCTCTCAACCACTTTGTTGTATTTGATAAAAAAACATTTCCAACAAAGGTTTGTAGAAACTCCGTAACAATATGAAGATGAATTAATGGTCCAGTGTAGAATTTGGATGGATGATTGTCAGTATTGCTAATTCTTCTTCCAGTCGTGTGACTGATGTTTGAGTGTCTGTCTCCATATTAAAGGACCTTAAAGGATCATCATGTATCTCTGCTGTAGAATGTGTTGTCTATTCAACAGTACTTTTATATTTCTTAGAAACTCTCTTTGTTCTTTCTGGCCCTCCGTCATTCTCTGAAGCAACTTCATCACCAGTCAATCTTCCTCATTCACCCTGAGCTTGTTCACTCACAGAAGGAGCCAGGCCTGACATGGTAGCTGTTAAAGATGGATGCCTCTCCCCGTCACCTGACCGTCACCTGACCGTCACCTGACCGTCACCTGACCGTCACTGTCACCGTCACCTGACCGTCACCGTCACCTTACCGTCACCTGACCGTCACCGTCACCTTACCGTCACCTCACCGTCACTGTCACCGTCACCTCACCGTCACCTGACCGTCACCTGACCGTCACCTCACCGTCACTGTCACCGTCACCTCACCGTCACCTGACCGTCACCTGACCGTCACCTGACCGTCACCTGACCGTCACCTGACCGTCACCTGACCGTGACCTCACCGTCACTGTCACTGTCACCGTCACCTCACCGTCACCTCACCGTCACTGTCACCGTCACCTGACCGTCACTGTCACCG
>CAAKHC010019581.1:0-10008 GCA_901007825.1 Macroramphosus scolopax | reverse complement strand
CCCCTCCTCCGCCCCCCCACCCCCCCCCCCCCCCCCCCCCCACCGCCACTGTCACCGTCACCGTCACCTGACCATTACCCCACCGTCACCTCACCTCACCGTCACTGTCACCTCACCGTCACCTGACTGTCACCTCACCGTCACCTGACTGTCACCTCACCGTCACCTGACCGTCACCTTACCGTCACCTGACCGTCACCTCACCGTCACCTGACCGTCACCTGACCGTCACCCCACCGTCACTGTCACCTCACCGTCACCTGACCATTACCCCACCGTCACCGTCACCTCACCGTCACTGTCACCGTCACCGTCACCTGACCGTCACCTCACCATCACCTGACCGTCACCTCACCGTCACTGTCACCGTCACCTCACCGTCACCTGACCGTCACCTGACCGTCACCTCACCGTCACCGTCACGTCACCTCACCATCACCTGACCGTCACCTTACCGTCACCTGACCGTCACCTGACCGTCACCTCACCGTCACCTCACCGTCACCTGACCGTCACTGTCACCTCACCGTCACTGTCACCTCACCGTCACTGTCACCGTCACCTGACCGTCACTGTCACCGTCACCTGACCATCACCCCACCGTCACCTCACCTCACCGTCACTGTCACCTCACCGTCACCTGACCGTCACCTTACCGTCACCTGACTGTCACCTGACCGTCACCTGACCATTACCCCACCGTCACCGTCACCTCACCGTCACTGTCACCTGACCGTCACCTCACCGTCACCTCACCTCACCGTTACCGTCGTCAGTGGACTTTTGTTTCACTGCATTCACCTTCTCTCTTTTGAAGAGATTATGATCAGTAGGGGGTCTGTTTTTGGGTTAGTTGTCTTTCTCTCACCCAGAGAACAACCTCAGTTAAGACTCTCCCGTCTGACTCTCGTCTCCACAGCCGACAGCAGACCAAGTCAAACACAAACCCCAGACTAGATACATTTAGAGCCGATTCCCCAACAACGTCCTTTAAATGCAATTGTAATGTAGCGTGAAGTGTATTTTACATTCATAAATATAAGTTGATATCATCTCCATAACAGTCAAAGTCTTTCCCAATAATATTCCCCAAAGGAAACATACATACTGTCACAGTGTTGGTCCAACCATGGAACCATGTAAAACTCTGTGACGACCTTTTGTGTGCATTAACGATTGATTATCAACATTACAAGATAAATTCAATCTGGAACCAGCTAAGTTTGGTTCCTTCAGTGGTAATTCAATGTTTTCGCTCCGTGGTAGAAGGTGATGATCGATGGGGTCAGGTTTTCTTATCTTTCACCAGCTGTCTCACTGCATCAGTCTGCAGATGTTGCATGCTGTCCACTCTTCTGTCAATGTCCATCTGGTCTTCCATTCACTGCCCTCTATGTGTTTCACAACCATCATACCTGTCCTGTCAATCACCATCACAGGACCATCCGAGGGCTGAATATGAGTTCAGCGTCATGCAGAAGTCTCTCAGCAAACATCAGCAATCACAGCACAAGGTACTGACATGGTTCCAACCCCCAGTTAGTGTCCCCACAGTCCCACAGGTCATTTAAAGTTACAGTGCACCGCATGAAATCTGCATGTTGCAGTTCTTTTAATAAATTGATCTACTCTCAGATGGAGAAGCTGACCTGTCAGGACCGCTTCCCGGCCTACATGGCTAATATTGTTATGATGCTGTTAATGGTAAGAACATTTAACAGTTCTCGATATCTTTTGATGATCGATGGAAAGGTTGTGAAGTTCCTCACAGTCTAATGTTTGTAATTGTGCACCTTTGAATCATCAGATCGGTGTTACGTTTGCCATCGTGTTCGGTGTGATCCTCTACCGCATCTCCACCAAAGCTGCTCTTCATATGAGCTCCAATCCAGTCACACGGAGTCACGTACAACTAACGGTTAAAACCACGGCAGCCATCATCAACCTGGTGGTCATCCTCATACTGGACGAGGTGTACGGAGCTGTGGCACGCTGGCTCACCGTGTTAGGTAAGTCAGAGGAGATGATTCATGACCTTCGTATCCTGGTCACAGACTGCTGGACTCACCCAGTCTTATACATTCTGTATCAAATACTGTGGAGTCAAGGAGGAACGTTTGTCTGAGATATTTACCAACACAAACACACCTCAGTCATACAAGGAATTGAATCCGACACCAAAAGTCTTTATTTCTATCACAAATTACAGATATAATGTGAGCGAGTGGCAGCTCCTCTGATTGGGCCTCAGTATAAAGGTCCCGCCTCCAGAGCTCAGGTCCAGTCCAACAATCACTCACAGCCAACAACATGCTCCTGAACGCACCATCACAACACGTTGACAGCTTGTCCTCGCTACCAGCAGCAGCCACTGGTCAGCAGCAACAGCAGAGACGCTGCTCCTCAGTGGAGGACCTCATGGGCCAATCAACTGATAAAAACAACAGATAGTATCGATAAAGTCTTCACACTCCACAACAACTACATGACATCATAACATTCATTTGAGACGATTAACGTGTGAACGGTGAAATAGCTCGAGCACACGTTTAAAATCTGCTTGAAGACCTTCTGAGTTGTTCAGTCGTACGCTGAGTCATCAACTGTCTCTCAAGTCTGTCCGACACCGGGACATCGGACCCTCCAAAATACAGATTTAGTCTTTTTATCTTGGCCCTTGTTTTTGCCCGTCTGGAAGAAGACAATCACTGCAGTGAAGCATCTCTCCCAGGAGAGTACAATATAAAGACGACAGCAGAGGGCAGCAGAGAGCTAATCAACGGTTCTGAGTAGAGGAAAGAGTTCAGTCCTGAGAACGTCTGAAGAACCTTTACACCCTTCGTGTGTATGCAGTACACGAACTACAAACCTGGCAGTTCTTAGACCCTTTCTGGTTTCCTACTTCATGTTTAGGCTCTTTTTGAGCAGAAGAAGTAAACGTAAATGTGTTTTCACACACTCACACACACACACTCACACACACACACACTCACACACACACACACACACACACACACACACACACACACACACACACACACACTGCCTCTCTCCTCCTGTGGTGCAACGCGTCACCAAAATAAAGAGAATTAGAACAACAGAAAATAAAAATGTGTCTCTTTGTTTGTTTTTAGAAGTTCCAAAAACAGACAAGAGTTTTGAGGAGCGCCTCATCTTCAAAACCTTCATCCTGAAGTTCGTCAACGCCTTCACCCCGATCATCTACATCGCTTTCTTCAGGGGAAGGTCGGTTCCTCACTGACCGTATTAATGTCAGCAGTAGTACCTGTTCTAAGATGAATCCTTGATGAATTCCTCCCTCAGACTGGTGGGACGACCCGGCAGCTACCTGTACGTGTTTGAGTCCTACAGGATGGAGGAGGTAAGACCCCCCCCCCCCCCCAGAGTTAATGACAGCTGACAGCTGACGGAGCTGACGGAGCTGACGGAGCCCCAGCAGACCTGTGACCACCTGCTGCTGACATCAGACCTCTTTAATATCATTTCACTCCAATAATAATGCAAACAAATGGGTCCATATGTGAACCTACAACACTGGTCTGGTCATCGACACAAGTTCTGCTGTGTGTTTTCACAGAATCACAAGATACAGAACAAAGAGACGATAGAATACGATAGAATACGATAGAATACGATAGAATACGATAGAATACGATAGAATACGATAGAATACGATAGAATACGATAGAATACTGGGAGAGGAACGGTGTTTACAAACTGGTCTGAAGTGAACCCTGACATCTGATGTCTGGGATTGTTCTCCCCGTTCACAGTGTGCTCATGGAGGCTGTCTGATGGAGCTGTGCATCCAGCTGAGCATCACCATGTTGGGGAAGCAGCTGATTCAGAACAACCTCTTTGAGATCGGAATACCGTAAGTCACTGATCCTCCTGCAGGACGGGACCACTGTCTCATGGTTCTTATACAGCTGCTGCAGTTGGATCCGTTCCTGATCCTTACGTACCACTGCAACTACACACTAACAGCTTCAACAGGAATCATGTTTCCCACTGACAGCCAGTAAATGAGGACCAGAGACCTCAGTAATTCATGTTTCAAACACTCACCCAGGAATATTCAGAATGAATGAACAGGGACCAATGTGTATGTTCTGTTGTTCAGAGGACCCCTCGTCTTCCTCAGCTCGATGGAACACTGATTAGTTTTATAAACATAACAAACAGACTGGTTCATGTGATCACATGATGAGTGTGGACCAATGCTGTCGATCCATTCGTCAAACAACAACCAGCATGTTGATTTTCAGAAGGAATTAAAACATTAGAATGAATCCAAACAGGAGGAAGGAGGAAGGAGGAAGGAGGAAGGAGGAAGGAGGCCAACGTGTGTGTGTGTGCAGTACTTGTGTGTACATGTGTGCGTCTCCCTCAGCAAGCTGAAGAAGCTGGTTCGCTACATCCGGTCCAAGCGAGGAGCTTTTCAGGAGGAGGAGAGACAGAAGAAGCTGCAGAGATATGAAACCGACCATTTCCTGGAACCATTCGCGGGGTTAACACCCGAGTACATGGAAATGAGTCAGTAACACACACACACACACACACACACACGCACACACACACACACACACGCACACACGCACACACACACACACACACACACACACACACACACTACTATGTCCAGCCCAAGGACACTTCCTGTATGTTCTTCGTATTCCATCCATGGTCATCTGACACTGGAGGAAAAACAACCTCACACGAACAGATATACAGATACAGTATGTATGTGTATATGTATATATATATATATATTTGTGTATATATATATATATATATAGTTGTATTAGCATGAACCGTAACCCTTCACAAAGTGCTTTACAAAATTAATTAAAAACAAAATCCACAAACAACATTAAAGCAGGGAAACACAATGAGGACAGTGAAGAGAAGAATGTTGGTCTCCATGTTGGTCTCCATGTTGTTGGTCTCCATGTTGTTGGTCTCCATGTTGGTCTGCATGTTGGTCTCCATGTTGGTCTCCATGTTGTTGGTCTCCATGTTGGTCTGCATGTTGGTCTCCATGTTGGTCTGCATGTTGGTCTCCATGTTGGTCTCCATGTTGGTCTCCATGTTGGTCTCCATGTTGGTCTCCATGTTGGTCTCCATGTTGGTCTCCATGTTGGTCTCCATGTTGGTCTCCATGTTGGTCTCCATGTTGGTCTCCATGTTAGCAGGTGAAGACGTCGTCTGCATGGCAGGAACATTCTCACTACTTATGAATGTTGGTTCATGTCTCTCTGACGTGTCCCCTCTGGTAGGACTCACCGTCCTGAGAGCATCTGTTGTGTCTTCTCTGTCTCTGGTCCAGTAATCCAGTTTGGTTTCGTCACCTTGTTCGTGGCTTCCTTCCCTCTGGCTCCTCTCTTCGCTTTGCTCAACAACATCATTGAAATACGACTTGATGCCAAGAAGTTTGTGACCGAGCTGCGGAGACCAGTGGCAGCCAGAGCCAAAGACATCGGTGGGTAACGCCCCCCCCCAGCTGAATGGACCTCAGGAGAACGTGATGGCATGTTGTCATGTTCAACCTTTAACCTGATTTCTTACAACCAACGAGGAAACACGGTCCAAGGAATCAACCATGTGTGACTTCTATCTGCAGGTATCTGGTACAACATCCTCCGGGGGGTCGCAAAGGTGGCTGTCATCATTAATGTAAGTACAACAGGGACGTATCCATGGCTACACATGTCTGGGTCCTGGGGGGGTTTCGTCTGTCTTCTGTGTTCTGTGTGGATACTGATGTCTCAAAGACTTGTCCCAGATCACTGAGTGTGTGTTACCCTGCTGCGCTGCCGTAGAACCGGACCGATACCAACCAGTGTGTTGGTGTCCTGGAACCTCCTGGTGAGGAGGCAGACAAACCAGGAGACGTCAAGCAGGTTCTAAATAAACCGAAACAAAAGGTGCAAGTCTCTTCTGACTGTCATGAATGTGAAGGACAGAAGGTCAGAGGAGGTCACCATACATCAGCACACACACACACACACACACACACACACACACACACACACACACACACACACACACACACACACACACACACACACAGGTGCAGCACATGAGGGCTGGGGGGCACCAAAGAAGAAGTCCCGGTCCAAACAGGAAGTGGTGCCGCAGTGTGACGGTTCAGTGGTTGTGTTGACATCCAGACACATCACATGTATGTTTGTATGTCATGTGGAGAACAGAATGTGTCTCCTGTCTCCTGCAGCTGTTAGCTCAGGGCGTGATGCTCGGCCGGGGTCCGTGTGCAGCGGTTGGACTGACCCGTGTGATTCATACCAAGTGTGTGTGAGGGACGGATACTGTCAGGATCCGTTGTTATTGAACACATCATTCAGCTCCATCAGCGTGACGGAGGCCCTGCAGCAGCTGCAGTCATGGGACAGGTTCTGATTGATGTGACACCAGTTCCATGTAGAGTTCTGGTCCCTGCAGACACACCCGGGTCTCTGCTGTCAGCATGTTCAGCTCCACCTGTCTTGTTAAAACATGCAATATGAAATATTTCTTCATATTACTCTGACTCCCATTTTTTGTCCCCGAACCCTGAACCCCCCTCCCCCCCCTCCCCCTCCCCCCACCTACCCATCCACAACTCCTAGGCATTTGTCATCTCCTTCACCTCAGACTTCATCCCTCGGATGGTCTACCAGTACATGTACAGCCCTGATGGCACCATGCATGGATTTGTCAACCATACTCTCTCCTATTTTAATGTCAGCCACTTCCAGGAAGGTAAAGAGCCCCTGAATCCACTGCAGCTGGGCCACTCGGTGGAGATCTGCAGGTGGGCAACACTCAGTTCACAGAGGTCAATGTCATCATCTAACAATGTTCAGTGTTCTGTCAACGTCTTCATCAATGAGGGTCAGTGACCTCTTCATGCATCGGGTTGGTTTGTTGTGAGGTTTGAATTACTTCTTGAACTATGTTCAAAGATCCTGTGCAGCTACAAATATGTCCCGTCTCCTTTTCTACATCAGAACACTGATGTGGGTCTTTTATAACTGTACAATATGTCTTCTATCACTGGATCATAAACTGGGATAAAGAAGGATAAACACCCAAAACATGTTAAACAACATCAGCAAGAGAGGACAGAGGACGGATGTCTGCTGTAGGACAGACATCCAATAACTGCTGTAGGACAGACATCCAATAACTGCTGTAGGACAGACATCCAATAACTGTTGGAGGACAGACATCCAATAACTGCTGGAGGACAGACATCCAATAACTGTTGGAGGACAGACATCCAATAACTGCTGTAGGACAACAGAAAGGGTTGAGGAGCTGCACCAAAAGAGGATCCTTCTCTTTGCAGGCTCGTTACTTAAAGTAAATGAGGTGATGTTCAAAGTTAGTCTTCAATGATGATGATCTACGACTACGTTTACATTGTGCCGAATGACTTTGAGTTGCTGTTGTTGATAGTTTTATACTCTGAACGTGTTCTTGTGGCAGCCGCCCAGCATGATGTGTGAACGCTCACTAGTTAGCGGAGGTCACTTGATGACCTCCACTAACGAGTCACAACTGAGAGCCTGCTGATGTTTGAGCTACTTTATCAGAAGATACATGGTGGCTGCTGCTCTTATCAATAACTCAAGCTGGTCCCTGGATGTGTGATGGACAAGTCACTATTTATAATCCATCTATAATCCATATTATCCATATCTTTATAATCCACCCCAGATTAAAGCTACAGACATGTCAACAGAAACCAGCCTGTTTTCCAGAAGTGTATTTTATTCTGAAGGTCAGCGAGCTGCTGTAACATCCTGTACACTGTTGAACGTCCTCAACACTTCACAGCACTAATGAGACGTCGTCCACAACACAACAGAAACAGACACAACAGAGGATCTAAACCGGAAGCTACAAACAGTCCTTAATCATAACAAGATGAATACGAACGTTAAATCATAATTAGGAGATTTTAAAGTGAAATTCTTGTTTTGAGATAGTAAAACAACACGAGTGGTTTTATTTCATCCTCTGTACCACTTCAGATTCTTTCTTTTCAGGGCCACAATTGTTCTTCAGAGGAGATAAAGAAACAGATGTTGGACATTGATCAGTTCAGTGTAACAGCGCCACCTGGTGGACAGCTTTCAGCACATTTCCCACAAAGCCTTAAGTGGGTAAAAGAAGTAATTGATCATAGTTTAGTGTTAATAGGACACTTCATGTTTTAACTGAAACAGTGTTGCATAGTAGGAAAACATGAAGTAGTAATATTGTCAATGGATTGAATCATTAAGGAGATTATTGTGGACGGAGGATCTGGACAGGATCTGCATCAGTCTGACTTCAGGATCCATGTGTTGTGCACAATGTGGGATGTGAGGATCAATCAGGTCTTGGAGGTATGAAGGACGAGTACAACAACAGTTTTACAGGTCGTCAGAAGAACCATGAAGTCTGATTGAACATGGTGGGATGTGGTCCAGTCAGGACGTTCAGGAGGTCGAACTTGTGTTGTGTTTGTGGCAGAGAAAACAATTACGCAAGTTTTCAAGTGCTGAAGTATTTTTCTCGCCGTTGCCAAGCGGGGCAGGTTGACTGTTGAATGTCAGGACGTCCAGAGTCTGTACGGCTGCTGTCTGCTCAGTCTCTGTCTGCTGGACTCGGTCAGGAAACAATCAGAGCCTGTTGTTTGTCTCTGAAGGTACAAGGACTACAGAGAACCTCCCTGGTCCACCTCGCAGTACGAGATCTCCAAGGAGTTCTGGGCCGTGCTGGCTGTGAGACTGACCTTTGTCATTGTGTTCCAGGTAAGATCGAAGATGTAGAAGGTCCAAAGGTTGACGACTCCTCCTCATCTTCATTTCTTAGAAACGAATGTGGTGCATGAACTCTGTGAGAGCCGTGCTTCTTGCAGTGACCGTTTGATATCTGTGCATCTGTTTTAATTAATAAAACGTCCCACAGGAAAACACGGACGTCGTTATCTGTATCTGTAGAACATCACGACTGATTAAATAAACGTTTAAGCATCAAATATACACATAAAGTCTTCATACATGAACTTGTCCGTCAGTTCATCTCAAACCAACTGACGTGATGCTCGTTCCTCCCACCAGAATGTTGTGATGCTGATGAACGACATCGTGGACTGGCTCATCCCAGACATCCCCAAGGACATCAGCCTCCAGATCCACAAGGAGAAGATTCTATTAGTGGATCTCTTCATGAAGGAAGAGCAAGGCAAGATGAATATCCTGGAGAGCAGGACCACCGGGGACAAGCAGAACCTCAGCAGGAACAACAACAACACAGCAGCTCCGCCTCACTGTGAACCGGACACCAACAGCTTCTAGCACCGACCCGGTGGGCCGGATGTCTTCGTCAGCCGACCGTCTACAGTGTGTCTTTGTTCTTCTTCAGAACATTCCAAACATCGGGAGAGCAGCTGGCTGAGGAGGTGTGGAGACAGTAAAGGCGACTTGATGGGGCCATGTGTGTCATAATGGTAGACTACATCCTGTATATACAGTATATGGACAGTGCACCTCCTCTTCCTCATTGGACACAAATGAAGCCAAAATATCCTGGATGCACTCGTCATTTATAACCAGTCTGCAGTGATCAGGCATCGGGGCCACGGTATGGAGGTCCAGCTCAACGCCATTATGAGCGATCGACCTGCTTATGAGTCAGGACACACCTGAAGTTCTTCATCAGATATCTTCAGGCAGATGAGAAACATCCATGTTTATTCTACGTTCCCTCTCGACTGACACACAAGTCCCCAAGAGTTGTCCGTAGCTGCCTCCGGAGGTGACTGCCGGTACTGCACTCAGATTAACTCTCAATCATTATAGCATCAATAACTAATTGAAAGCAGCTGATCAGAAACACCTGAACACACCTGAGGTGATAGAAACGACCTCCGACCACAGGAAGGATCTTTGGAAACATTTGATGTGGTGTTTGTTTTAATGTGTTGAGTTTGGG
>CAAKHC010019580.1:0-33723 GCA_901007825.1 Macroramphosus scolopax | reverse complement strand
CCCCAGGGTCAACCCCCAGAGGTCAAACACCCAGGGGTCAAACACCTAGGGGTCAAACACCCAGGGATCAAACCCCCAGGGGTCAAACACCCAGGGGTCAAACACCCAGGGGTCAAACACCCAGGGGTCAACCCCCCAGAGGTCAAACACCCAGGGGTCAAACACCTAGGGGTCAAACACCCAGGGATCAAACCCCCAGGGGTCAAACCCCCAGGGGTCAAACACCCAGGGGTCAAACACCCAGGGGTCAAACACCCAGGGGTCAAACACCCCAGGGAAGGGGTCAAACCCCAGGGAAGGGGTCAAACCCCAGGGAAGGGGTCAACCCCCCCAGGGGTCAAACCCCCCAGGGGAGGGGTCAAACCCCCCAGGGTCCCTAGGACTTGTGTCTTTCAGTATACAAACCAACCTTGTTGTTTATTCCTCCATTAGAATATAAACAGTCTGAATCCGATCAGAATCGTTGTCTCTGTTTGATGATGTCACAGAGCAGCTGATTGGTTCACCCCACCAGGTGTGATACTGATACTGAGTTGTAGTTCTGTCTTGGTTTGTTCTTCCTACTTTAATTCATCTCAATCCCAGAAGTGTTTAACTCTGCAGGTCTGATAAATGTAAACAAACATCTCCCGAGGTGTTTGGGGACAGAGCTCCTCTGGCTCCACCTGGAGATGGAGGAACGGTGTGCTTTGGACTCTGCACTTCATTTCCTGTTCCAGCCCCCCCCGACACCCCCTGCCTGACAAAGAATCAACCAGTGTTATTTATTCCATCTTCATCATGACCTCAGGAACTCTTCCTCTGCTCCTCATGTGTGAACCTCTTATCCTTCTCCTTCATCTCCCCACCCAGCCGACCTCTGGCTCTCCCAGTTCCTCACTGGCAGCCAGTCATCTGCAGGACTGGACCAGTCAAATCACAGGACGTCTGCTCAACACGATGTGTGAATTAATTACTGGGGATGTGTGTGTGTGTGTGTGTGTGTGTGTGTGTGTGTGTGTGTGTGTGTGTGTGTGTGTGTGTGTGTGTGTGTGTGTGTGTGTGTGTGTGTGTGCGTGCGTGCGTGCGTGCACGTGTCACCATGTCTGAACGGGGATACAAGGAAGGAAGTGGAGCACATATGAGACAATTCATGTACAAGGCACACACAAGGTCATGACACCCTATTCTGTAAAACTCACACTGGCATTGGATCTATGCTCGGTGGTCTTTTTTTTTGCTGCAAACTACTCATGGATGATAAGATACAACAGTAAATATTATCATTTTAACAGATCCAACCCAGGGATGGAAGATTTAGTGTTGTCTTAACTGTCAAATTATTCAATGTAAAGGCTGTTGATATCCGCAGGGGAATAAAGTCAAAATACAAAATATCAGGGATCATGAAGCATATTCAAGATTCCAAGAACATAGACTTGATATATCATTGTTGTTGTTGTTTATATCTATCTTTACAAAGAAAGGTTTAGACAAAGGTGTGCAGATTAATTGCAGAAGCAACGATGAAGGTGTGGATTGTACAAACAAAGTGGCAACACAATATCATGAGGATTCCTTAAAGCAGTATATGAATATTCTTTCAGATGTGCAAATTGTAGATAGCAGGGTACTTTTCTCAAGGCTATTCCTGAACCTTACTATATTTAATGATAAAACAGCTAAGCACTGTACAAAAGGAACAAACAAAGTACAAGAATAACATGTTAGTATAATCAGTGCATACAGTGTCCCCTTGAATTAAGGTTAATTAATTGAGGGGGAATTATGGCTTCTATTCATAGATTTATGTCTCTAATGGCCAGTTGGTCATACCCGTTCACTTACAGCAACACGGATTTCCAAAGGATTATTGTATGTGTTTACACTGGGATGGACATTTTAGTGACGATACAGAAAAAAAACAAGATTCCAAAACAGGTGGACAAATGTTTTAATTGTTCATTTAGTATTAATGTTGATTTTAGCTCAGAGACAATTCACGAAGCACTGCTACCTCACTGACTCTACCCTACACGGTATAAAAACTATCATGAGCAGTCCTCTTGCACAGCTAATGAACTGAGACAGATAGGTAACAATGCACAGTGCGCTTCAGTGGTCATACTAATTCCATCATAAGCGGAATCAAATCAAGTGCTGTTCAGCATTTATTTAAACATATTCCACGGCTGCTGTGGTCAAGTCTGCATGTAATTCCATTAATTTCCACTGTCATTGCAAAATATTAACCATCACTGGAAGACAGAGCACATTTTCCTTTATTTACGTCTTCCATGCAACACCTTCTGCTCTGCAGGGATCTAATACACCACACATGTTCATGCACAGACACACAGTGTCCCCCGTCTCTCGCCGTCCCTGTGGCTAACCCTGTCCCCGGCGTGTGTGCAGACAGACTGGGTAATCCCTCAGGATGGGGCCTCTTGTTTTGACAACTCCTGTGAAGCCCAGTGTCTCTTACAACAAAACACAGACTGGCCTATCATCAGCAAAATGTCAACCCCGGGCTCACTCCTTCGTCACCCACAGGAGGATCAGGTTGCTTTTCCACTATGCGACCCATTAACTCAGAATAGAAACAATCTGTGTAACGATACCCTTTGTTTGCTACGACAATGACATTGATAAGAGACAAGCCGCACTCGTGGCTTCTGATAGAAGTGTGTATAAGGTTACATGTTGCCAGAGTAGGACCGATGTGACTTCTAAACAGAGTTCATGGTGGTGTACTCTTACCATCTACTGGTCCCACTGGAAGGAATAGACACCTGCAGGTCAATCAACGGCAAGACACATGCATGCTCTTTAAATTAAGATTACTTTATGAGAGGGGTGGGCAGTAGCTTTGGAATGTGCCAACTGGGACAAAGACATCAGGGTTTAAGAAGTTAAAATGTCAGAGTTGGATATGATCAAATACTAAAGAGAAGATGCGTGTTTGTAGAGGTCAGTAGAACCAAGTTAGAAGTCATATTAGAGGTCCCCTTATCGGACGTGATGGATAAAATGCACGGAAAGGCATTTTTGAGTTTATTTGATGATGATCAACTCATATATTATTCTAAAACTACAGTAATATTTGGCCCACTACGCTGGCTAGCCAGTCAGGTGGTGTGCACCTTGCATTTACAGCCAAAAATTAGATTGATTGAACCACAACGTAGGCGAAAGTTCTGTGGGTTCATCACTATAAGCTAGCCCCCAAGTTAATTAGCTGCTTTAAAATGATGTGCAGAACAATCCAAGCTAAGACAGATTTCTGTAAATTTCCAAACTCATCTCAAATTATTAAACTCATTCCTTATCTTTTATTCTTTTTAACTGACCAAGGTTAATCAACTGATATGCCAGGATATCAAAGGGGAGATAGTTCAGTTAAACAACCCTAGATTTCCTTCCTATTTTAGCCTAAAATCTTGCTGCTCTGCTCTGCAGAATGGACCACAGAGCATGCACCACAGTCACCTTTTCCCACCTCCCTCTCAAATCATGACACCCGCACCCCAGCCTGTGCTACAGCAACCCCAGCCTGTTTCCCATTGGTTAGCCCCAAGGCACAGAGGAGCGTATCTGTAGCCAACCTTGACGTGCTAAACTAGGACGCTGAAGGGGACAGAAATGTGTGGGGGGAGAGTAGGAGAGGCAGGGTAGAGTGAAAGGAGTAGAGAGAGAAAATAATGAAAGGTTGCTGGAGGAGTGGCAGAAATAAGACGGGAGGATGGAGAGAAGATGGAAATTGGGGATACAGAGTGGAGCGGTGCAGAGGGAAGGGAGTGACTGGGGAGAGTAGAGGGAGGGAGAGAATAGGGTGGGTTTTGGTGATTTGTACTCTGGCTGCATATGCACCTGGGCTCCGTCTCCTCCATTCTCTGCCTGAAAACTGGGAAAATCAATACACCCACAGTCTAGTATATCCCCACATGAACTGGATCATTAAAAATATATAATCAAACACCCCACCCTCATTTTTCATCACTATTACCATCGTCACGTTTCTGAACGGGCATGGATATTGGTGTATCACCAATAAGGCTGTAACAATGTAATAACCCAATCAATTGCCTTCTAATTATTTCAGTGCCTCAGTTAATCGTCCATTTAAAGCAGTCCTTCAGCCGTGACTCTCAGAATGGCACAGGCTGCTTGTTAACAAATGCACACAGAAGAACGGAAGCGGGGCTGTCGTAATAAGAATATCTGACTTCTCAGCTTCACAACTCAATCCAACTCAGGGTCGCAGTGTTGCCTAGTAACGATGGCACACTACTGACCTTATCTATGTGGTCATAAAAATGTATGAAGCCCCCCCACACACAGCTCGCCTTCCAGCCTCCTCCCTGCCTGTCTCCGTTCAGCCCTTCCTACAACCACACTAGCACCCTTACAGCCCTTATCTCCCCCTCTCTGTGTAGCATCTAGCCAGGGGGCAAGCACCCTCCACACTCTCCTACCCCTGCCAGGGCAGCTGAGAGGTGGGTGTTATCTGTCCAGGAGCTCCCCTCTCTTTTATTACAAAGGGGGGTTCGGGAAACATAATGCGCCTGTATGTGCACACTACAAACAGAACACAACAGATACAGCACTGGTGGGCGGGTAGTGGGAGGCAGGAAGGATGCAGACTGCACGCTATGAAACTGATAGATAGCTGTAAGAACAGAGCGACACAGTCAAGCGCAAAGGAGACTCAGTACTGCGCTGCAAGGTGAGTCGGTGAACCAGCCTTCATGAGAATACGACTTCAGGGTGGAATTCTGCTCTGCCTACTGCGGGAGGGAGGAAACAGGGCAGAGTGTGAGAAAATGTGTTTGTTTGTATGAGAAAACAACAGATATACAATAGGCTTAGCTATGCTGCAAGCCTCACAGATGTGTTTGTGGAAGCACTTTGCTATGAGAGATGAGATGTATGTGATCTCTACCCACTCATGAGTCCTCAGAGCCAAGTTCAGCTTTTCTAATTGGCCATCACCTTGGAGATCCCCATCCTAATGAGGAAACAAACTCCGGCTGTTGCACCTGATATAACCTCTGGGAGTCACAGAGGGAGTTTGACACACACCTGCTCCATCTGCCTGCTCTGAGATTAACATCGCCAGGCCGTAATATGTCAGGATTCTCACAACAAAAGGCAGAGCAAAGATCTCAAAATGACGGTTGTGAGCGGTGAGAGCTTTATGCCCTGCATTTACAAAAAACTCATGCAAATGAGCAAAACTGAGTAGATAAAATTAATTAATTTGACAGCACATGCACAGCATTAAGAAAATGTTTGGTAAACACACTGCAGTTATAACAAACGGCAACAGAAGTGTTTCCAAAGGACATTTAAAGGCCATTTTGTTGCTAAGTCAGCTATATGTCAGTGTGGGAAATGAGCTACATGTGAGCATTTTATGTTTATTCCAACATTGTGATCAGATATTATTGCAAATATCTGCTGTTAACCTCGTGCTGGCCTTTCATTGCCTAAATCATGTGATCCTTTCCAACACAACACAGCCAACTTCAATAATTTCTTGGTCACAATTTGTTTTATTTAGGTCTGATGGTTTAAATATAATCACTACGTTAACCATATCCAAATGCTGACGAGCAGCGTCTCAATAATGAAGATGGACACAAGCTGCCACAGCTCCCCTGCCCACTATTACAACAACATCTGCTCTGAGGCACCCAACGCATCAGGTGGCGTGTGTGTGTGTGTGTTAGCGTAAGTGTAACAAGGGAGACTGGTGAGGGCAAGAGCAGTGCCTTGAGGCGAGGAGCAGAAGGGTGGTAGGGATCCTGACTCCCATCGTGGCCTGTTTAGACACTAGCCCCTATGACTCATCTACGTGTCACTAATGTTTTCTCTATGAATGAACAAACAGATACAGATACACTGCTGAGACGCAGTGCTACCACCACGGGGGGAAGTGTTAGTGTGTACAGCCTGTGAGACGTGCATGAGCCATCCTTAGTCATACTCCCGGCTGTCTGAGCACTGAGAGTTGCCATTCCCTTACAAGTAATTGATCTGAAAACGGAGAAAAAAAGCAGAATGAATCAAAACAAGCCGTTTCTTATATAGCTCGAAACATATGATGTGATAGCAGTGAATGAGCAGTCATGTACCCATGCACCTGTTGTCTGGCTCGTCCCTCTCATCTCCGCCCGGCTCTCCTCATTTAGGCGGCTCTCCTGCAGCAGCAGATGTGAATATGTACACCTTGTTAGGAAGTTGACAGTCCTGGCAGAGGGAGAGACAGCGAAGTAGCTTGTTAGGAAGAACAGATAATATGTCAATCCTTACCATGCAGAGAGAAGAAACACAAAAACAAACAAAGCGTGAACAAGCTATCGTCTTTGAAATACAGAAACATCTCCTCAAGGTTTATATGGAGCTGTTCTTTAGGATTTACCTTGAATATTCAGATGTGCTGTGTTAAAAGGCGAGTTCGCCCCAATCACTCAGATAATAAAGTAGTATGGTAGACTGGATATGAAAATAAGATTTAGTTCAGTAGCAAGAGGATGACTGATCATTATGACCTGCTGTAAATCCCCATTTGCTGTTCATCCAGCTCCGTCATGCCTGCGCTGTAATTACGCTGCATCTGATATCGGAGGGAAATTCTCAGATTCAGCAAATCTCAGGCAAGTGCTACAGTAGTGATTGGGTTGGTGAGGAGCTGCAGATGACAGTGTGCCGCTAAAAAGGCAGAAGGCTTCCAATTACTTCACACACCAGGCAAACCTTGGAGATGTTGAACTTGAAAAATTCTTTCATGTGTTGTGGTGCGATGTAATGTAAAATGTAAAATTTGACGATGTGATGGGAATGAATTGGATGTGGTTTGGGAAATTGCTGTACAAGTCATTTTCTGTTTGTTACACTTGAATACCACTCTCATGTCGGTAAGGTAAATATGAAGCGAGCCGCTAGCAGCTGCTTAGCTTAGCTTAGCTTAGCTTAGCTTAGCTTAGCAAAAACATCAACCACAACTTCTTGTCTTTAATTTGGGATTTTAATAGAATTGAAAACAAGTTATAATATACCAGTTGGTGAGCTTTAGAAATGCTGGTGGTGGATATTGTGGTTTTTAAAGAGCCAGGCTTGCGGTTTGACCCTGTGTCTAGTCTTGAAGCTAACAGGGTAGTTAAGCACAAAAACACGGTGGCTTTGCAGCTATGGGCTTTATTGCTGCATATGTGGTTGCTTGTGTGAGAAAAATATTCACAAACATGACCTTGAGTGATTAATAACAAACGTATTTTTGTATCTATTCATTTTTAAATTAATTTATTTATTTTATTTAAAAAAACAAAATGACTTTACGACATTTCCTCAAAATGAAATGCTTGCTGCACAGTAAAAGTTTGGTGTTTTGTTGCCGATGTATCATCTGGTGTCCTTCGTTGCTCCTGTCAAAAGAATTATGGCCACTAGATGGCATCTCTCACCTGAACGTAAATATATCTTGTAATCTTGCCTAAAATTAATTTATTTTGCCTTTAGTTTATCTCCCTGAATTGCAGGAGCTTTCCTGTTCATTGCATGGTGGGTCTTTTAAAAACACAACTAAATGATTTCCTCATTTAACCCAAAAATATTTCAGCATTGACAAGCAATTTGTTCGTTGATTGATTCTGTTGATCAGTTGGTTGATCACTGGATGGAGTCCTATGTGTTTATAGAAAAAAAGGAGGGGGTTTATGCATATGAAATAATATACAACACTCTCCTCCTATCTCATCAGCTGTAATGATCAGAGCTACAAGGATTAAGTACCAATGTCCCAGTAAAGGAGCTTTGCTCTGCCAAATGTAGGACCACTGGCTCTCCTAATCTGCCTAATTTGCTGATCCACAGATGATGCTGCAGCGTCTTCAGATTGAGGTTAAAGCACAGGAATGTGCAGAGTGCCTTGCTGTGGCCAGCAGTTGAACTGCAGGAGGAAAAGAGACACTGAATCAAAACATACAACAGGCACACTGTTGAACCATAACTATCACACATGCTATACTAAGTTGGTAAAAGTACCACAGAAGCGATTGTGATCTCTTTTGTTTCGGGTTGTAAAAATCATATCGATTCAAATTGAAATCTGAGTTAACTTTGATCTGTCTGATAAAACCTGACATTGGTTAGATACATGTACCATTTATGGAGCATTTTCAAATCTGGAAAAAATGTAATTAATCTGTAAGAAATCCATTTGTACATGAACAATAGGTCATGAGCCATGAGGGGGAACAACACCCATGATCAACCACTGGTTCACAATGTCTCATGGATAACAAGAGACAAGCATTCCAACTTCCCCTAGTTTTTATACTCTCAGGCCAAAGAAGTATCGCAAACACAAATGGCTGAAGAAAAAGCAGGAACTATGCTTAAATCAGTCATTCACAAGACCAAGTGCATGACAAGCAATGCACAGGAAAAAACACTGTTTTGTGGTCACAGCTTTTCCCCGCATTATTCAGGTTATTGTAGCTATAGTGATTAACCTCAGTGAGAGTGTGAGACAGGGAGAGCGAGGCTGAACATGTGACAGTGTAGCTGTGGACTCATGAGGAATTCAGGGCAAGACAGAGGTTGCCTCTGTGTGAAACAGACAGCATGGAGAAGGCCTGTGACATTGATCTTGCTTTACCACTGGGGCCCTCTTCCTCCTTCTTTTGCACTTTGCAGTCCGGCAAATTAAAGTGTCCTGGCTGACAAACACACAACAAAAACCCCGGACTTATAACTTGAAAGAATCCTATACCCGGCCTCTCTACATACTCTATTTAATATATTGAAAAGCAATTGATAAAATATGAACTCGAAGGAGTGTCATGAGTTTTGGATGTTGTAATCTTATAACAAACTAATCCACCCTATCATAATAGCGTTATGGATCCCATGCGAGTGCATCTGGGCTTTAAAGGTTTTAACTGCCTATAACCCACAAACTGTAAATGTCATCATAACATTTGGAGACTGGAAGTTCTTTATACAAGTGTGGTGCTATAAATATAATGCACTTATTCGATTTAATCAGCTTATAACGGTCTTTCATTGATACATCATAATTGGCGTATGTAACCCTGTGGGACTGTTTCCAAAAGATTAAAAATGTCTTGATGAACAACAAAAGAAGTCTTTCTGATTGGAGTTCAATCCATTGATGTAATAGTTCAAAATAAAGCAGTACCATGAATCTCATATTTAGGTGGATAGAATAGTGCTTTGTTAGAGAGCAGTGGCAGAATGTAACTGTACATTTCTGGAACTACTATACATGAGTCAATTGTACTTTAGTTGAGTATATCCTTCTAGTTTATACTTCCACTGTACTTTCTACTCCATTGAATGTATTCTATTGCTATAGTTGTTTGTTACTTATATCAGCTCTGTTTATTCCATATAGCGCGGGTTTATCCTTATGATTTAAGGTCTACCTTTAATCATAATGAGCATATGTACGATTGATCTGTGTGCTATAGAGTTTGAAATGCATACTGTGAAGGTGAGGTATTAAATTCAATGTATGTCTATGGTGAAAAGGATATGAATGTTTTTCTATATACTCAACTGTAGAACAAAACTTAGCCAGGTGGGGGTTAAAACAAGACAAACACGTAGGCAATCCAGGCGCTCCAAATTATAGAAATATGTAACAAGGAAGGAAATCTGACAACGAGGAAGTATAAACCATGACGAAGACCTACAGTAATCCAAACATGTTGGATTCCTTTAAATGATGTAGCAACTATCTAAAGGGCTTTTTAAACATGCACTTTCTTTCCATATATTTTCCCCATATTTTGGAGTACCTCCCTGTTTATATGTGTATGGGATTCAAAATAAAATGAATTAAACAAATATTTAAACCGGCAGAAAGTCATTTTATCAGCCAGCTACAAATTATTTTAACAAACTATTATTATAATGGTTATGTGATTATCATTTTGAATGTCCAGCATTTCTTTTAAATGACACCGTTTTCATGATTTGGCATCCAAATATGCTTAAGTCGCTTTTGTAAGTAAGTTAAGAAATGTTTTGCTGTAATTTAACAAGTTTAACATCATTGACTATCATAACAAGACTAAGAAAAAATGCAATAAAACAAGTATAGTAAATTAGTTTAAACAAAGTAAAAACTGTGAAACATGCTATTATTTTTAACAATTTTAAAACAGATTGACATCCCTGTCCTTGACTGGTTAAATTTCTGACTCCGCGTATGCAGGGACTGGAATCAGCCGTGTCAGGTTGTCACTAATTAGGTCATCGTTTCGGCGACATTGCCTTCAAAATATAAGACAATTAGACGCAAAATCATTCTCATTCAAATACAAGGAGAATTTCCAAAATTACTCTTGTGAAATGTTAGTGTAATAGGCATATTTTCGTACACCTCTTTTATATTGCCTTTGACTGCGTGTGGTGGATTTCTTATCTTGCATTATGCTGCTTCTTTAAGAATGAAAATGAGTTACGCAGAACCGTGATCTTTAATTTGAAGGTATAAACCGGAAGTTGCATTTTCTATTTTGGCTAGCTTGATATCGTTGGAGTCGAGAGCGAAGCATCTTGAAGTGTATCAGTTTAAGTGTTGTCAAACTAATTGTCGTTATCAGTATTGGCCACTGTGTCACCATGACAATATGTTAAGTTTCTTGAGGGTGAAAGGGGCAGCGATGGCGGTCATCGCGGTACAGGCGTTTCCATGACGGCGAAACTGAAAACTTGAAGAGCAAACTTTGAACTAGGAGTCCTTTCTCCAGACGTTCCCTGTCTAGCCTCACATTCCAAAAGCAACAGCACCATGGCGCACCGCACTTCTGTTTTCATATGGACTTTGGCTATCAGTTTATACTTCGGCGTGACCAACTGTTATGTCGCTATACCTCTTCACATATACCCAGGGAAGTACAATGTATCCTCGGCTTCGGGTTTGACTCCTCTTCGCCTGGTAGCGTTAAGGGCTGATGGGAACGGTCTCTCTCTGGCCTCCGATCCAACTGGTACAGTGAACTTTCTGGACATGGCAGATAACTTGCAAGGGGACTCTGGAAGAGGCTACTACATAGAAATGTCTGTTGGAACTCCTGGACAAAAGGTACTGTCATAAACTTACTGTGTTTGAGTCTGTTTTGGTTCCTGTCAGCAACAAGTGTCCATAGTGTTTTAAGCAGGGTAATTGTGACCAGGATACAATAAATTGGTTGTCGTTTGATTATATCATGTGATTGTTTGTTTTTGTTTCGCGACCTGTCTTTCCTTTCTTTACTTCCTTTCTCAGTCACTGGACATTTTTACTAAGGCCATAGCCATGGAGTCAACATAGTGAGGGGGCAAATCTGCTTCCCCTTGACACATGGGGTTCATTTTTTTAATACTTTTTTTTTTTTTACAATAATGTCTCATAGTGTTTTACTCTGTTTTTGTCTCCTTCCACTTTTCTTGTTTCAATAACAACACCAAAGAGCCAATGAACTTACCAGGGAACATAGATGTGATAGCTAAAGTTAGGGATTGTTTATGAATCATATGGTAAGTCTAGTTATGAGTATATTTTACAATGATTATTTCTAATAGCAGTGAATGATTTCATGTTGTAGCATAGCACATTTTACTTTGAGCATATTTTAATATTAGGGGGGAAAGGTGTACTTCCCAGTTATAAGTGCAGCACTTTTTTACATTCAGTCCCTGGTAGTTTGTTAGCTTTAAAGAGGGTCCTGCACCTCATGTGAGCGTGCACAGTTAAAGGAAAAACTACCAGACATATTTTCATAAAGTCTTGGCCAAAAGTCTAAATCCTTTGTCAACCAGTGATTGACAGAATGTCTTCCTTAGCTTTGTGCTTCTAGACGTCCGTCCATCCCGACTTCAACTTATTTGTTTGTTACCTGGCTGAAATCTGTTATTCTTTTTCAATACATTCAACTCTCACCTGGTTTTAGAGAAGAGGGTATTCAGTTGTCGGCAGGTATTAAGATCAACCTCTGCCTGTGGATACATCCACACTGTAACATTATGTCTAGAGATTTATGAATCAAATGGTTTTACAAGCACATATTTCCGGTCATTTGTTTAGGCGGTGAAAGTATAACCTTAAGTAATGAACAAAATAAATGAAGACGTATAACCCATCACTCTCGATTTTTCTGTCGGCCTATTTGTTTGTCTCCCGCCATCAAATTAGCAAGCATTAAAATCTAAACATACAATCAAATTCAATATGAACAGTTAGTAAAACATTCAGCAAATCTATAAACTTAATGTTTCACATTCGCCTTTATAGTAACAATTTAGATGTGATGGCTTATAGAATCTGGAATCTTTACTATCTTGAGTGCTTGAAAAGTGCCTGATTTTTACTCTAACACGACAGTTATCTATTTGATATTAAAATACACATAACACTTTAACATTAGCTCAGCAACGTTTTATCATGAAAAAGCACTGATTGACTTTTGTGTAATAAGTATGTTTTTTTCACTATAAAGAAATACCACATTTCACACTGCTAGTTATTATTCTTGTGAAGTGTTTCACACCCTATCGGTATTTTCATTCAGTCATAGTCGTACACTCTTGTCCAGTATTACAGTTAAACTTAAGTATTAGTTCATCATTTATATTCCTCTCATCCATCTTTACAGTTCAATATCTCGTCAGTCTGCTTTGTATTTTAGTGTTCATATTCATATTTTTCTATTTAACATTTGTGACTATTAGAATGTATTAGTGTGTTCTAATGTTTTTTTTTCTGCATACTTTATACACCAACGAGGAGCAGCACTACTAACTTTGTTGTATGCAGAGCTCACAGTGACAATAAAGTCTTTCTTATTTCTAATTTCTAATAATACTCCCTTTTATAAATAAAATCAGATGGTGATTCCCAAACTGCACAGGACAATCATGGAAAGACAGTATCAATGCTGTGCATCAGCCGGCTCAAGTCTTTGCAGCCTTGGGGTCTGTAGGTAGACTAAACTACCGTTCACATGCCCTCACATGATGCTGCCTGTGAGGACCACTGTTTCCTACCAGGCAGCTGACAGGGATTATGAGGCTCCAAAGGAGCAAAGAGCTGCCCCGGAATTGCACAAAGCAGCCACTAGCTTTTTTTCAGCCATATTCATTGCTTGTTTTCTCTTTGGTTGCATGGAAATATTCCTGTGTAATTTATTGTTATCATTTTATAGTGCTTGTTATGTTAAGTGGCTAACAAGATCATATTAATGATTAAGGAGGACAAAATGGTCCCAGAAGGATATTCTCCATCACTATTAAAAATACATTATGCTCGGGGGTGTTGTATGTTTAAGACTACGATTTGTCCTTGTGCTGTAAGTAAATGTGTTTGAAATGGTGCTCAAACCGAATGTGATTGATTTCATTTGTAAGTTGACCTGGTGTTTCTTGGTGTCTCAAGTTAAACAGATCAGAGCTTCTATGAGACTTGTGTAGCACAGCTCCGTCCATCAGGCTCACAGAGGCTTATCAGCCCTGCCTGCCACGTCACTGCCCTGTGTCAACTTCAGATACATTAATAACACTTGCAGAATTAAGTTCCCAAACAAATTTGGAACCAGCCGAAGTGGTTAGGTAGGAAAAGGTACACAAGTGACCACGAGAACACACACACATATATTGACTGGTGAAGGTTTTTTACCTTGGAGGGTGCATTGGGTAAATTTGACAAGTGGGTGTATGTTATTTCTTCATTCTAAGCCCCACTTTAGGCTCACTGTAATTGAAGGCATTATGTATTGCTATTTGTTTTACAACTGTGTTTCCTGTAACGGCATGTAATGGCTCAGGAATGACCTTAATTATAATATAAGAGGTCAAGACGAATGTGTAGATGAGGTCCTCCTCTATGCTCTATGCATACAGTGAAACATTTATACCGGACATTCATGTCAGCAGAGCTCCATCCACTTTGGTTCAGATTGGGTATGTAGTGCCAAAATGTCCCTGTACTCTCAATATTATTTCAACTAAATGATAATGTTATTACAGGGCTGTGGTGTTAAATGAGGCACCATTCAAATGAGCCACTAATTGCCGCATCTGTTAGCAAGTGGCACAGCGAGGCTGAGCTGTAGGAGGGAGAGCCTCGCATCTGCTAATTGGTACAAACAGGTAGCAGATGCACGTTGTCGCCACGGAGCCGACGCCACTTAGTACAGGGAACACACAACTGTGAGCGACTGCAGGCTGCCTCAGCAGCAGGGGAAGAGATTTGCCCAAGGCTCAGCAGCTAAGCCAAGGGAGGATAGTGTGACAGGAGAACGTAGGCGGCATGGGGAGTAGGAATCCCCCCCTCCATCTCAAGATTCACATATTTTCCCGTTTGGCCTGTTTGTCCAGTTCTGGCTTTGTGTGAGTGGACTGATGCCATCTGCGAGGCGGCAGTGGGGTTTTAGATGGCACAGTCTCAGTGATGGGACCAGCGCCAGAGCTATGAGGAAGTTCTGGTAAGCCTGAGTCCTGTGGACAGGGACTTCCTGTGCCCGGATCAGTCTCTAACACATGGTTGATCATTACCTCTGCCACATTTTCCTGTGCTTCTTGTTTGTTTCTCAGCAGTGTTACACAAAAACTACCTGGTTTATTTTCATGAAAATTCATGGAGGCGGAGGGGGAGAGCACAGGCCAAGGAATGTGTCAATCCGTTTAACAAATCCAAATACTGCATGTTTTGTAGATTAGAATTTAGTTTTAACAGCATTAAGAATGTAAAAAGACTGGATGAACAGGAAGTAGTGTCATACAGAGGTAAAGAAAATGACTTCCTGCTAGTCCGGTCTTTCCTCAAGAATGACAGCCTCAGGGAAGTGATGACAGATTGTTGCAGTCAGTGTTTATGCTTGCGCAGCCAAACGTGCTGGACAAACACGTAATGTTTTGTGTCAAGTGATTTTGAAGAGTTGCTGTCTTTGTTTTAATGCCATCAGCTCGCTGTGAGGTATTACGTTTATGACCCCATAATGAGAGCTTGTGAGTTAATTTGGCCACTGCTTAGTGGTGGAGGTGACGGGAATCTGCTGGCTAATTAGTTCCTGCTCGTTGACTTGATGCCTGGAAGACAACATTATCTTAGCTGCTCCCCACTGTGCACATGACACAAAGCAGGATGGCTGGATGGGTCATGCAGTCATGTCCATAGCTAGAGGCAGTCATGTTTGGATCACACATTAGAGAGTAATTATATCAGGGGCTTCTCTCCCTGTAGAGTTTTCTTCCAACAGAAAAGTGGTTTGAAGGTGCTTGAAAGCGCTTCATCCAAGCCCTCACCAGCATAAAAAAAATGACTTTTGTTTGTTTGCCAACAATGCTTCTATGATGACACATTGACACAACTGCCATTGATAGACTAGAGTGGCCTCTTTCTTTGATTATCCGTTTTTCCTGTCCATTTCTTTGGCATTATTTTTTCACCAAGAGCACCAACCGGAGAGCACTTGCCCTCATACTTCGCATGAGTAAGCTCAATAATGGTGATGTCCCATTGTCACCTCTCAATCTGACAGCTGTTGAGCAAGGAGGATGTGGGTGCATGTTACAGCCCGTTGGAGACGCCAATACAGTGAATGCATGCACAAATCTCACCAGCAACATTCAGCATCCAGATGATCTGCTCCCACGTATAAGCTTTGATTTCTTCATCATGATAGTTTCCATTAGATGTGTCTTGTAGTTCAGGATAAACCTGTACGGCAGGAACAATTTTCTCAACTTTGTTGGTTATCATGATGATGAGTCATGATCCATCTGAAATACCATTGCTTGGCTGTAAAAGAGTGACAGTGATGTCACCAGCCAACTTCACCAATTTCTATTAGTAGGCTCTGAAAACATACGCTCTCTCTCCTCAATAAGAGTAATGTAATTTATTTGCATCTTGATTTAAGTGCAACAAATACCATGGTCAGTCTAAATCTGATGTATACAAAGGACTCATTTGGACAGGGGAAAACTCTGCAATGACACAAAAAACATTCCTCAACATCACTACGATATCAAGACGATCATTGCTGCTGGTTAAATTCTTCCAATTTGATACCTCCACTCAGCACGTACGTTATCTACTTGTTAGCTGGCACACGTGACAACAGGTAGTTCCACAAGTCGTGATCAGACTCAGCTCTCACAGATGTTTGAACAGGTTCAAATTTTCTTCTGTTTTGTCAGTTATTTGTGTGTGTCACTTTCTTTGTTCCCCTTCACAGTTTCCATTTTTTCTTGAATGGATGGTGAATAATAAAGTTATTTTTTTTATAATTTTGTTATCATGCTACTCTATTAGTTGGGGCGGGCTGGGCTTGTAGCAAACAACGAATGGTTGTTAAAGAAATGTGTTGTGTTGTGTTTTTCAGCTCAACATCCTGGTGGATACGGGCAGCAGCAACTTTGCAGTGGCTGCGGCTCCACACCCATTTATTACTCATTACTTTAGCACGGAACTGTGAGTAGCTGAAACACATTTGCAATCTAATAATATTGAGTTAAAGTTCTTGTTGAAATCTTGCTGAAATGTTGAGTGCTAAGAATAAAGGACATTATTTCCAGCTTTTTATTTTTAATCTGGGACCCCAGCACGGCATTATTAGTTATTTCACTTGGTCCTGTATGAAGCCCGTGTTCATCCCCTTTTTGCCTCTGTGTTCAGCTCAAGCACCTACGAGTCAGCTGGCCGGACTGTGGCTGTCAGGTACACCCAGGGAAACTGGGAAGGTGAACTGGGTGTTGACTATGTCTCCATCCCCAAAGGCCCGAATGGGACCGCCAGCATCAACATAGCTGCCATTCTGTCATCTGAGGGCTTCTTTCTTCCCGGGGTCAACTGGCAGGGCATCCTGGGACTTGCCTATCCCATGCTGGCACGGGTGAGAGACACGCTTGTAAATTGTTTATTTCAAGTCTCACTGATTATACTGGCAGCTGAGTGGAACGTTCAATATCAGAGCAGCATAAAAACAATATATTTGTGGAATATATATATATATATATTTTTTTTTTTTTTCAGTCTAAAATACCTCGACATGAAGTTGATACAGTATTTTTACATAATAGGTGGACTTTTTATATGTAGAAGCTCACTCAAGTATTTAACTGTTAAACTGGAAAACACTACAACTAGAGTTGCATTAGGAGGTATAAGGGTCATTCGTTGATGCAGAGAACTAGAAGTATCTCTTCATCTATTTTTGTAAAACTTTTTTTTAGGCATTAAGCTTTAAGATACACACAAGAAAGAAAGAAAAAAAACTCTAGGAGGAAAATGTCAGAAGGGGACAAAGTAAGTTGCGTGATAACATTGGGTTTAATCAAGCCGTGCTGAATAACTTCCTACTGCCCCACATTTCTCTTACAACTGGAAAACCGCGACCTTATCTTTACACAGTCAGGGTTATGTCACCTGACAACAGAAAACTTTCCGGTCTGTAATGGGTTTCAGAAGGCAAACATGGGATGATTGTGCGTAATGTTCATTTGATTGAATTCATCCACAATTAGACCCACACAAGAATTTGAATGGACCCAACATAGTGTATCAAGTCAGTAAGTTACTTTCATCATCATCTTTATGAACTGAACAGGAACATTCAATCAATTAAATAAAATTGATTATCTGTTCTCACCCTTTAAAAAAACCTAAATCCCTTCTCTGTGGACGAAGCAGATTCTCAAATTCATTTCAGGACCAATTTTCAGGAGGACATTGAGGAAGTGTGAAGCGTCTCTAATTGTCAGATTTTGTTTCATTCTGATGCTTCGGTCATGTCTCCCGGAACAATACTTTCTTTCTTCCTTCAACCTTCAGGACAAAATGCAAGTGACGGAAATGCAGATAGACTCACTCTGACCACTTTGTGCTGCTTGTGTCTCCCGAGCATTCAGGTTCAGGTGCATTCAGAGCATTCAGTCGGCATTGACTTGCCTGAGGGCTGTTTGTCATGTGTCACATGATAACACACATAAAAACCTGAGGTGTAAGGAACATCCTTTAGTCATATCTCACACTATACCTACTCGATGAAACAAAGACAGAAACAACACAGAAACATTACAGCTCATTATTTTCTGAATATAGACGTGGCAGTTTTGGAATCATTCCTTCACGTAATCGTCTTGTTTCCTTAACTTGTACTTTTTAAATAAGTTTGCAATTAAATAAACCTCCTAAATGTCAGTGTGAATGTCCACAGAAACTAAAAGCTTAAAATGCAAATGTAGAGTTTAAATCCCGAAAGCTTAAATCCATTAAAGCAAATCAAGGCTAATGTGTTTCTCTGTCTCCGAATCAGCCGGACTCGTCTGTCGAGCCCTTCTTCAACTCTCTGGTGAAACAGCTGGAAATCCCGGACATTTTTTCCCTCCAGATGTGCGGTGCTGGACTGTCAGCCAGCAGCACAGCAGATCCTCCCGGTGGCAGTCTTGTGAGTAGTCAGCAGGGGCTGCTCGTGGAGGAGATGGATAGAAGCAAATCTATCAGAAAGGATTGGTTGTAAAGTTTCCTTAAAGGCAACCACATTTTTTTTCAACAGTGTGAGATAATTTCTGCTTACAGCAATAAGGTTTTGTTTTTACAAACACAGTCTTTACACACTTCCTGAATGCTCTGCATCTGATTTATACTGTCAGTATACGTTATGTACTTCCCTGGGAGATGACTAGTATTTGATTGAGCACTCTCCTTGGCAGACTAAATAAAATCCTTCACTCAGACAGAGCAGGTCAGTGCATTTTAAAGATCTAATAGCTGGTATCCTCACTGTCAACATGGTCTCCCCAGCGATAGTTAGAGTGTAGCTTATTAAAGCTAAGATTGTATCTTGCTGAGAGCAGCACCATCTGTTATAAGAACGGCCTCGGTGACTTACTCACTGTCTCCCCACCATGTGACCCTCTGATACAGACAGATGTCTAGATCATATTGTGCCAAAATTTGCAAGGATACATTCAGAGTTCAGAACTTGTTGGATAATCCCTGTATTGCTGTGATCATGACCCATCTCATGTTGATTGAAGATGTTATGTGTTTTTCTCAGATCATGGGAGGAACTGAACCAACTCTGTATCAGGGCCCCATGTGGTACACCCCCATATTAGAGGAATGGTACTACCAGGTGGAGGTTCTGAAGCTGGAGGTTGGTGACCAGAATCTGGACCTGGACTGCAGAGAGGTAAACTTTACTTCTCTGATTAAAGGAATCAGTCAAACTCAACTAATTGCGAATATGTTTGATAAATGTCTCTAAATTCTATCTCAAAGTTGCAAGAAAACGCAGGATTGGTTGAAGATGATAGATATTCTGTTAAAAATGATGGTTTGCTGAGCTGTTTGCAGCACAGAAACAGAAACTTTTACATCTGGTTTGCTGCTCAAGAATGGATTTCCTCATTTCATATTCTTTTGATTGCTCAAGGTCCTCCATAGGAGTCAATTGAACTGAGCAAACCTCCTACTGCACTTCACTCCGTCTTTCTTTCTTTCAGTACAACATGGATAAAGCTATAGTTGACAGTGGGACGACACTGCTGCGACTTCCTGTCAACGTCTTCAATGCAGTGGTAGAAGCCATCGCACGCAGCTCTCTGGTAGGCTGCCGTGTCTCCACAGACAGATGTAACATGTTGTCAGAGCAAAGAGATACAGTGGAGAAAAGGAAACACTCACTGCTCGAGGACATAGTAGCTGCAAGAGAAAAGATCAGTGCCTGGTTGCATAACACGTGTTCCTTCTTACTGTCACAGTGATATTTTTGATTTCTGTTCCACTTTAAACATTTATTGCTTTTTGTGGCTGCACACAAACAGTACACGAGGTTAGTTTGAACCGGAAAGCAACATTTTCCAACTTAGAACTTCATCACTTGTGAGCAGAATAAAAAAGGGCAGCGAAGCCTGTTTTCATGCTTAACTGACCTTCCCCTTCTTGTCTGTCTGCATTTCACCTGTTTACCTTTGACTTCCCCTGTTTTGCATTTATCTGGTTCAGATCCAGGACTTTTCTTCAGGCTTCTGGGATGGTACCAAGCTAGCATGCTGGATTAAGGGAGAGACACCCTGGACTTTTTTCCCCGAGCTGTCTATCTATCTCAGGGCCACAAACACCAGCCAGTCCTTCCGTATAACCATCCTGCCTCAGGTAAATCAACACACAACACATAGACATCCCTGAAGGGCTTCGCCATAAACATAAGGGACAAAACGGTTTCATCATCATTCTTGCATATCTGCAGCTGTACATTCAGCCAATCACGGATGTGGACGGCACAATGGACTGCTTCCGGTTTGGAGTGTCTTCGTCAGCTAACGGCCTGGTGATTGGCGCCACGGTTATGGAAGGTTTCTACGTGGTGTTTGATCGTGCTCAGCGGAGGCTGGGCTTTGCACTCAGCAACTGTGCAGGTGAGGATAAATAGCCAGCCCATCTGGGTATATGTGGAGTACTGCTAAGTCATCAACAATGGAATGATTTAACTTGTTTGTGACCTTTTATAAGTTTTACCAGGACCATTGATGAGACAGAAAGGTTTGTGTAACTTACATGATCGAATCAGGCCTAAAAACTAAAAATTAAATATATATTTACAGCATAATATAATATAAAATAGCAGTTCTACTGGTATTTACTGTATTTTAGCAAATACTGAAGTGACAATGAAGTAACTCATTGAATATGAGTTAGTATTATATTTATCTTCTGGTGATAAACTATGAACAAACCATCTTTAATATCAAGAAAAGCCCTGAATTAGTTAATGATAATCATCATCGATCACAACCTCCAGACATTCATCGTGACTGAAAAGTGACACTTAAAGCTCTGTATACAATACGTGTAAATACAAACTAGGGCAGGGCTTCCTACTCCCTTGAAGTATAAAGATCACTTGTGTTCTGTATTAAGTAAACACAATTAAGGATGTAGACTTGTGACAGCTCCGTTCCTGGAGCTTGCTGATGCAATCTGGACACAAAAAAGTATTGATGAGTTGCTCTTAAGTGATGAAAATAGTTTCCAATAGCTGCAATGATGCTGCTCCATAACTGCCAGTGAAATAGTATTGACAATTTACACTCAGTTGCCACTTTATTTGGTTAACCTTGATTAAAAACAAATGCAGTATAAAACAAAATCCCTGCAACAACTCCTTCTTTCATGAGGATCATAATGTTCAGCTTTTTATTGAGTCTGTCTGAGAGAGTTGTTGACTGTTTGCTGTAACTTGTGATGCTGTGAAACTGTACTGGATTATACTTTCAGGTCTTTGTAATACTCTGGCAACCTAATTCTTATCAATGGGATGGACAATATATTAGGAACACCTCTCAGTATAGCAACACAAATTATAGCCTCTGAGAAATGAGTCAATAGCTATCAAACGTATTCAATAAAAAACTGATTATAAACCTCATGATACTGCATTAGTTGTTTAGGTGTACCGAATAAATTGGCAAGCTATGCAGTAATTCATCTCATATTTCCCTGCAGTGAATGGCGGAGTGGCCCTGTCAGAAATCGCAGGACCCTTCTCAGCGGCGGACGTGGCAACTGACTGCTCTGGCAGCGTGCTGAAGGAGCCTCTTCTGTGGGTGATCTCCTACACCCTAATGGGGGCCTGCGCTTTGGTCATCATCATACTGTTGCTCCTGCTGGTTCTGCCTTGCCGACGCAGACACCGCTCTGGGGAGATAACTGACGAGTCCTCGCTGGTCCGGCATCGGATCAAATGACTCAGAGGAAACAGATTGCCAAACTCGGTGAACGGGCAGGTTACCACCGAGCAGAGCCTGTCAGCAGTGGAGGAGAAAGGGGTGAGGCTTAGCCTGCATCGACCAGAGACGCTCCGTTCAAATATTCTGACAGACTCTAGACTGCACTCACCAGTTTGGCCCTTGGAGGTGGACACAGACACATCAACTGCCTCCTGAAAGGAAAATCTACCCAATAAAGACTCCCGTAAAAACAGCTACATGAAGCATTTATGGCTGTTGTGATTTCCTGTTTGGTCGTATGTCTTATTTTTACTCAACAAACAAGGACACTGACGGAGACACACTTCCAGCTTTGAGAAAAGAAAAGTTGCCATTTCTGCAGCTTTAAACGCCCACGTAGCCATGAGGCATGTTAGTGTTTCCATAGCTGGAAAAACCTTCAAGTGCAGTTTAAGAAACCACTCAAACTCAGTTCAAGTTATCCTTCTGTAGGACTGGCAACGGTATCTGAGATCACAAACACAAACACAAACACTTGATCATAAAATTACTTGTGATGCACAGAAACCGTAACAGTATATCAAAGGGTGGAATTCCTTCCTCACAGAGAGTCACGGGACAGCGAGATGAGACGAAAAGATAGCACATGCTTAACAACCATAAAAGTTACAAATGTCATTTACAGGCAAACGTTATTCTTCTCTAAGGGCTCACAAACATTATAAAGAAGTGCCTTTACAGTTGATAATCTATTGTCAACAGAGCTGTTTTAATGCTGACTGTGATCAGTGAAGGAATGCTTGTAATACGTCCTCATGCCTTGAAGCTGCAATACTAGCGATATCTGTGTATGTTGACGTGAGGTGAAGAGCTGCTGAAACAATCACTGTTAATATTAGGTAACACACACGTTTACTGTAGTGCCTTTCAATTCTCAGCTCACTGCTAATACAAATCAATACAAAGTATCAGCAGTGTGGGATGAACTGCACTCTGCCTCTAAAACCGATCAAAAGTGTAATGTAACGCTAAAGATTAATATTTCGTCAATATGTGTGAGTAAAGTTATGCAATTTGTTGTATGTATGTATGTAATTTTACTAATTCTGTCAAGCTTTATATTTAAATCTGTTTGATTGTGAGTGTACTATTATCCAAATCTTTAGATGTAGGTGTAACACTGGATTAGCAGGGGCACATATTTATTCTTCACATTTTATACAAATCAAATAGTGAATTTTGAACATGACATAATGAAAACACTGGGTGCTTGTGGGATTTTTGGTAAAACTGACTTCCCTGTTGGCAATAAAAATGTTCTGAATATATACAACATATTTACTGGTAGACAAGAGAAGGCTCACTGAAATGGAAGCCAAAGAGCTCGGTCGCCCCCTGGTGGCTGGTTGTGGTATAGGTCAAAAATCCTGTTCACTCCCTGTTGGTGGATGAGACTTTAGGCCAAACTAAAAATTCAAAGTACATGCCAAATACATTTTGAAAAGATAGTTTCTGTCATTTTAAATAGTTCTTATCACACTGATGTATGTTCTTTATTCAAAACGTTTTGTTCAATTATTAATTTAATGCTATGAAATGGGAAATGATGACATGATTGACTGTTCAAATTGTAAAAATCATTTGTTGTACAGTGAACTGATCACTTGCGTTTGAGTTGGGCAAGAACTTGATATCTTGGCTACATTCCTTGAGCACTGTTGTTCACTCTGGATTCAAATGATGTCCCCAACGCAACATGGCAGCACTCGTTCTTGTGATTTTGACTTTATTTTCTTACAGTTGGAGGACGCAGAGGCACGATGTCCATTATATATACAGTTGATGGTAAAGCACATTAAACCTGGTTGTCTGCTGAGACTGTTCTGCATAATCTGAAACCAAGACTTGTGTTGCTGTTTGATTCAGTGACAACCGTGGCAGTCTGGAGTCATCACACTGGACTAATATGTCTGCCATGATTTTGAAGGACAAGTGTGTAAGATTTGGAGGCATCTAGTGGTGAATTTGCATACTGAAGCCACGTGAATAATCCTCCATGACGTGTCGGAGAACCAACGGTGGCCTTCAAGTTGAATTACCTGTCCAGCAGAGAACACCTAACCTCAGCGTCACTCTGAACGTTTGCCCCTCATGTGATTACCATTTGGGAAAGGTCACAGTGATGCTCACTTTCTGCTGTCAACAGTCCCGATTAAATTTTGTTTCTTCATGTTTTGGCTTCTTGATGATGAGGATTGCATACAAAATGGTCTGGCTACTCTACTAGAAACATGTGGATGAAGTCCTAGTCTCTATGTAGATATGAAGCGCTAATCTTAAAATAAACAAGACACTATTCTAGTTTCAGGTGAAAATTAAGAAATTAAAACATGGTTATGAGTATTATATTAAATTTCCACCAATCGTTCCCTCAGAATTGTGCACAATGCTCCTTTATGTTGTAAAATTGTGAAATTAGGGGAACACCTGAATCATTCAATATTCACTTATTTTTAAGTGTATTTTTCTGTACCAAAAATGTACTTGTGCTGTAAATAAAAGGCCTTCTGACCAAATGAAAGCTATAACTTAATTTGAATAAAGATCAGGACCAAATCATCTGCTGGAGTCATTTAGACAAGTTTGGTGACTTGTGAGTGCCTCGTCTTGACACACTGTTTCTCCATTTAATGGCTAAAATATATTTTTTGATGAAAATGGGACTTTTCATGTCATGATTATAGGCACATTAGATACATTACACATTACACATTTCACATACACGAAAATAAAGCTGTAAGCACAAGATAACATGAAAAGTATTGAATGAAAAAACATGTATCTATTAAAACAATTAAGGATTTATTAAAACTGACACAAAAAAAAAGCATCTGCACACTCAAAATAGTTGTAAACAGCAACAGGTCATCGGTCATGGCATCAGTCTTCTTGATATTTCTGAAACCAAACAAAAATATGCTTCATGTGACATTTATTTTTGTGCAAAGAAGTTATGAATTAATAAATAGAAAATGATTATTGTCACCATTGATATTAAATTGTAAAAATGGAGAAAAAGCTAAATATGAACAAAAGTGTTTTTATATCTATAATATATGTGCTAATATATTATATTATATATATAACCTTGAAATGTTATTTACAGGCTATCCAGACTCTGTGGCCTTTATTATCAAATTTAAATTGCTATTGTCAATGCGAATGTGAGACACAGATTTCCTTTAAACCTACAGGAGTCAGTTTACCTTCATCTGACGGTATATCCAGTCCAAAAAGTAGGTGACGTTGCCGTAAACTTCTGGTTTGTTCTGCTCACTGCAGCGTTCTCTCCAAATATTGTCCCCAATGAGCCACCATATTCCATCCTTCAACGACACCAGAGGGCTGCCACCGTCATCCTGAAAGAGTGAACGGCACTGAATTAACTCTACATGTTATTTAGAAACTGAAAGAAGTGGACGGCAGTTACTACAAACATCTGTTAAAAACGGATGCATGTGTGTTGCCTTTAATTAAATTGTTGTGTAAGTCTCAACTCTCACATGGCATTGTTCTGATCCTGCCTTCATCGCGCTGACGCACAGCATGTCCTGTGATATCCTGCTATCGTGGGCGATGGAGCCGTTGCAGTCTGCAGAATCTATGAGAGAGACCTGAGCCTCCATCAGGTGTGGAGAGTCTGAGGCACAACAGATGGAGATATCACAATTTAATGCCAAATGTGAACACATTTAAAAATTTCAATCAAGTGGGGTTAAAGGTAATGTATGTAGAATCAGTTACGTGACCTCGCTGCCCCCAAATGTTAGCTTCAGAATAAGATCTTGTGTATTTCCCATCGCTGAAAAGTACCGACCACGTTTAACTACGACTGTCTCACCTCCATTTACCGTTCGAGTAAATCCTGTTGTCCAGCACGTCTGAGAAACAGAGATGTTAAGACCAACATTTGGGAGGCACACAGGTCCAATATTACCGGAGGCTGCCAAAAAGGACAAAATCTGTTCAGATTGAAAATAATAAAGGACAAACTAGGAGAGAAACCTTGTTTTTTATGCTATGTGAGCTGTGATAAACCTTGCGGTGTTACACCTGTGCTGTCCAGAGGTTTGCTGAGCCTCATCAGAGCGATGTCATTCTTGTGAGTGAGGCTGTTGTAGCCTTGGTGGGCTATAACGCGGCTCACTGAGTAGCCAGGGTTGAACAAGGTGTCTAATGGATCCACAATCCCAGCATACACTGCCCAGTCTCCAGGACTGGAGGCCCTGCAGAGGAAAACTATTGAGCTGCATGAAACCACAACTAGCAGCGTCACCATCCCCAAATACCGACTAACCTGACCACACAGTGTGCTGCAGTGACTATCCAGTAGGGGGAGATGATTGCGCCTCCACAGCGGTGGGAGCCAGAAACCTGCAGGCTGACCTGCCATGGCCAGGCCCCGAGGGAGGCCAGCTGGCCCCCGGAGGCCCTGCTGGAGTTAACCCCTCTTCCGCAGTCTGTTAGAGAGGATGCAAGGCCTGTCATATCACAGCTGGCTGGCTTTTAGAAGCAGATATGGACATCAGAGGAAAAATGGTACACACATTTCTGAGTTTGCTGGGATGCTACAGCTGATTGATTTGTTGTCTTTAACTGTGATAACAGATTACAGCACTACAGTCCTTTCTATCTGAACTGATGGATGTTTTGTTATGTTGGTGATTTCGTAACTTTCATCTTTGAAATACGGAAGAAAAATCTGAAAATGGGAAGTTACTGACATGACTAATCTCTAATAAAAACATGTGGTTTGCGAGAGTCCTGACAATATCCAGGAATTTCAGGCTGACAAAACAGCAATAAATACTTCGTTCCCACTTGAAATGACTTATTTTCCCAGAATGCATCATGTCCTACCTGTGCATTGCAATGTCACCACAGAGTTGTCGGGGCAGGTTTTGCTGTCGATGGCGAAACGAAAAGCAATTGAGATATAAAATGATGTTACTTTGATATCTAATATTCATTGTTGGTGGTCTGCTGACCTGAGAACGAGCTGTTCCAGTATGGAAGCCTCAGGGTTGAAGTCAGATTTCACCATCAGGAATCCATCCTCAGATTCTGCCTCATGTCTGCCTGATTTCAAACGTGTGCTCCTGTCAAACCAAATGATGTTAAACACACCGATTATTCAAACTTTTAAACAGCCTGTGTCTGAGCTTCTCACCTGCTGTATCCGATGTGCCGGCAGCTCGCTTTCCCCTGCAGCTCCGTCCAGCCGTTGGAACAAACAGCCCTCCAGTTTTTACTCTGAGACGAGTAGATCTGAAGAAGGAAACTGGAACCGTGAAGCCTCACTGAAAACAGACGGCCAACAAACACAGTCACTGGACGTTTGTCTAAATGAGAAGTTACTGTCAACACAATGTTCCCAATAGTGGCTGAAGGAAAATCAAATAGCAGAGTTACAAATGGACAATGGATGTTTACCACAGTTGTCTTCATCCTGGCCTGCTGGGCAGTGCCTCACCCCGTCACACCACTGGGAGTCCCACACACAGCTGCCATCACCACACTGCAACCCATGCACACAGGAGGAGGAATCTGCGAGAGGAGACGACGCAGAAGGAGGGACGTCGGTGTCCAGGAGACACGTTTGTGTTCCAGGATCAGTCAGCATTAAGGTGCCGCAGTTATCACATTAAACGGAGGGAATAAATCCGACACTCACAGTAATAACCGAAGAGGATCCCAGTCAGCAGCAGGATTAGCAGCAGGCTGATCACAGCAGCTACAGTGAACTTAACACACCTCCTTTTCCCTTCTGACACACACACACATACACACACATGCACACACACACAAAATGACTGAAGCCTCATTACACTCAACATAGCCAAGCTTTGCTTTAATCGTATAAATCATATATATCTTATTAATACATTTGTGTGCCTGAGAAGAGCTTCTGTACTACGACACTCACAGTTAATAACCTTCAATCATGTGGAAATGAAAACTGAGCTTCATCCACATTCATATTGTACATCTGATTAGCCTAATTCTTGTCATGAGTTTATCTATAATGTTCTACAGTCAGAATGACATTAGGAGTTAGTATATATGTTTTTGTCTTGATGAATGTCTGAATTATCTATTTCATATTGTCCTTTTTCATCTGGTTCATCCATTAAATGTCAAAAATACTCAGTTTATTCCTATATTACCGTTATACATAGAGATTATTGCTATAAATAAAACCGCTGGCTTGTGATGAGCCTCTTCAGGGAGTTTTAATCTAAAAGTCTTTTAGTATTTCACTCCTAGAATTAAAAGGGGGCCGAGGTACCTTTGTGTTTAGAGATGGAGTGGCTGATCTCAGGCGGAGGATGAGGAGCCACATGATGAACATACTGAGGCTTTATGTCTGACCGGCTGAGCGGAGGAAGTTTCCCCTCGCTGTTCCCATGCGTGAAATAAGCACCTGAATCCAGATACTGGTGGTAAAGTTTCACTGATGAGAAAAAAGCTGAACCGTAAAGTGGATTTAAAGTTGAAAGGAATAAATTAAAATGTAATTTAACTAGATTATTTAAAAATATACCTATAAATTATTATCATGATCTAAGAATTAAGAAATTTGTTAAGATGTTACATTTTTTTTTTAAAGTTTAAAATCAAAACTTACCGGGTTGGTGGTCATTTTCTGTTTGGCAACAAAATATCTCAAAACTCACTAATGGAAGAGGCGGAAAAAAGATCTTTTACAGTTGATTTAAACTTCACACATGCAACTAATCTGGTCGATATCAACTCCAAGCAGATGTGCAGTAGAGATCATCTGATTGTTTTCTAGCTCTCCATTCTGAAAAGCTAAAGTTCAGACCTCTGGCCTCTCCTCTCACATCTGCTGCTCCGCTCTCACTGCCTCCTCTCGAGATCAAACAGGGATATCGCGTGTTTCGCCCGGCCACTCCTCACACTCGATCGGTTTGGTGTTTCCTTGCTGAGCCCAAAACGAGCACAATGACGACTGCTAACTTATCTAAACACGGCACGAGTGTTATCTGCTCAGCTGTCAGCGTGGTGAGTGAGTGCTGCTCAGAATACACAATGGAAAGGTACAACACTAATTCAGACAAACACGAATACACAAACCTTCACTCAGTGAGTGACAGAATAATCAGGACACGCTTATCGAATTAAATGTTTTATTTTTATAGCTGTTTATTTCTTTAACGAAACAGCGAACGTGTTCGAGAGCAGCATTTTATGACCAAACAGACAAATAATACAAAGGGAATAGTTGCAGTTTATGCCCTGTCATAATCCCAGAAGAGATAGAGAAGCAGCAGCAGAACAGATTGATGCTGAGTGGTCATCTCAAACACTCACAGGATATAAAAACATTCACATCCCACTAAGGGAATAAAACAGAAACTTTCTTGGTCCCTTCACATGTCCTCACTTCATGGTCTCACAGTTCATGTTGTATGTTTCAAGACAACTATAGGGACACCTGCAGACGTCATTGGTTAATATAACTTCCAAAGCAAAAGCAACGTTTGAGAAGCAGGTTCTGGTTATACTTGGAGCAAGTGTTCATTCCACTCGTTGTGTTCCTCCTCTACACCCAGGCCTGCCAGCCTGGGAACAGCCTGCTGAGGTTTTTAGGGTCCATGGCCTGTTGGATGAGCAGGTTGACCTGCCCCTCGACGCTGAGCACGGTTCCTTCCTCCACCCCCTTTAGTTTCTCCTGCAGCCGCAGCAGCACCCGCTTCGCCACCTTGTTGAAGTTCTGACTGTCACTGCGGGAGGAAGAGCATGAAGCCATGAACACCTTTTAGACGGAGGGGTTTCATGTTCAGCAATAAGGGGAGTTACTAGTTTCTACAAAAGATCTATACGTCCAAATGTCTGCACTGCAGCACCTGGGTTTCCTGTGGTTGTGCAGGTCATCTCCGCCCATGGTGGAGCCGAGCGTGGCGTTGAGCTCCTGCTGCTCGTCATGCTGCAGGTTGAAAGCCTTCAGAGGGCTCATGGTCCAGTCAAACATGGGATCGTACAGCAGCACCTGGACAGCAAACCAACACACGGACGATGAGGTTAAGAAATAAATGACCATGATAGTGTGTGTGAGTGTCTGTTAGACGTGTACACACCTGTACGATGGTCAGCAGAGCTTCCTGAGAGCTCCTCATCATCTCCATGGTCTTCTCACAACATCTGATCGCAGAAAACAGCATTTAAAAATGTTTCAACACAAAGCTTGCATCAGTATAAAATATGAATCCATATAAATGGTTGGAGATGCTCAGTGTTTCTTCCCTTCTTCAATGTTTTTTATCAGAGTGTCACTAGAAGGCATCAAGATAGCTTGAAACCCGTTTATGGATATAACTAACTGATCCGTAAATCAACACGACGACAACCCTTCAGAGCACTACAACAATCGTAGTTTCCTTTCTGCCATCTCCTGACCTCCTGAAAACACCCTCCACTCCAGTGATGCCCATCCCGTCCACGATGTCTCTGGACAGCCTGAAGGGGACAGTCTCCGGGGTGGGGAGAATCTTCCCCTGCTCAAAGGCCACACCTGAAGTGTGACAAGGAGAGAGGAACTGGTTGTGATGCTGGCTGTCACACACGCTAACGACGTCCGTGCATTTAGAGCTTTAAAGTGCTTTCTTATAGGAAAAGAGGCCATATATGATTGTTTAACTAAATCCACAACATACGCAGATTCCGTTTCTGACAGGTGTTTTAAACGGATGAATCTTCTTTTACCTAAATCGATGTGCACCAGTTCAGCAGTCTGCTCATCGATCAGGATGTTCTGGATGTGTCGGTCACCAAGGCCAACGATGTAGCCGACTGCGAGAACAAGACAAACGATGATGAGTCATTCTGTTTCTAAACATCTGAACTGGAGAGTTTCGCTAAAGTAGTCAACGGGTCAGTCGCCGGATGAAGTCAAAACTTGTCATTGCTGTAATGGGATACCGTTAACCTCTGACCTATAGAGGAGGTCGCCACGCTGCGGGTGTAAGCCAGCCGCTTCTCCATCCACACCGCGGGGTCCAGGAACCGCTCCATGCAGAAATACCTGAAGACCGGGCGGAAGCTTCTGCACACCTCGCTGTAGGCCTGAAGCTTCTCATCATACGACAGCCTCTGCACATCCTACAATGACAACGCAACAGATATTCAATTCATCAGGATCCTTCTGCAGTTGTAGAGACAAGCTAATGAGACTGAGGTGATGAACAAGGTGAGCAAGCTGTTAGGAGCAGAAATCCACAGTGATTGTTCTTTTTGTGAGTATCCTATATATTTAACATCACTTCGATGAACTCAATGAGCCTGAGCAGTACCATCATCTTCTTGCGGCAGGCCATGTTGGACAGGTCTCGGGGTCGGAAGCGTTTGTGGGCTCCTTTATTGGGATCCGCCAAGAACTCCCCGATGGGAACCGTGCCGGAGCACCACTCCAATACGCCACTACGCTGCGAGAAAGGCACCACCTTGAATGGATCATGAGAGAAAAGGAGTTTAATTACAAGGGTCGAAATCACAGAGATGAAAGTAAATATGATTCATGATTCTCTCTCAGTGACGATGAAAAGGTTTAAAACAATAAGCTGTGTAACCTTGTATCGTCTGATGTTGAGCTTCCGCTTGCGAGTGTCCGCGTTGCGCTGCAGCAGCATGGAGCACATGCCGAAAACCTGCTGCATCACTGCGTCCTGCCGCAGGTCGTCCTTACCCTGCTCACACAGGGAAGGAACAGTCAGCTGATACCACTAAAGGAACATACAAGAGGCAGCGACCAGCGAGAGGCTCGTTCTTAACCGAGTTGTATGAGTTTAATAAGTTATGAGTTAGACTGAATAACCTTCCCATGATTGTAATGATTGTAATGTGTTTTAAAAAACATGACATAATCACATTAATAGCATGCTGGTAGAAATACACATTATAAAAGCTGTTATTTCACCACGTCTCTCACGGGTGTCAAATGGCAAATTATTAGCCTGTAAGTGGCTGACAAGTGTTTCAGTAAACACACGCTCACACCCACAAGTCACGGGAAAGAATGTCCTCATTTCAAAAGGTGTGAAAGCACGTTTGTGATCCAACAAGCTTCGTACAAAACAGGATTAACTATTAACTAGACACAAGCTGAGATGGAAAATAATGAGGTAACAGTTAAGACGGAGCGAGGCTTCAAACAGAGAGAACACACTTGAAAGAAAAAAGTCTTTGTACGTTTGCAACACACACACACGTATCAGAAAATCAAAGCCAGATTAACTTTCAACACAAAGGCGATCCAAACTAGGACACACGCACACACACTCACAGGTAGACACACACACCTTCACCAGCTGTCTCCTGCTCTTGCCGTCAGAGCCGACACAGTCGATGATCTTGGGGAGGTTCACTCCTCCGGCCAGGTGATACTGGGGCATGAAGGATCTGATGGTCACCAGGTTGTCATAGCAACAAGTTGGATCAACCTAGGCAATTAAACAACTCTTGTTATGTAATTTTGACACACTCCTCAATCAGGTGAGAGGAATTTAAATGTGAATGTGTTCTTATTCAAGATTCTGCTCAGTGACAGAATTGTTTTGGTTAAGCAAAAAAAAAAAAAGTGTTGTACGTGGTATTCTGTGCAGGCAGAAATCAACCAACACAAAGCTCCAGCTTCCATCATACTCAAGAGTTGTTTCTGTATATATACTGTATATCGTACTGAAAGCTTTCGTCACCTTGATCTCCATTGTGGGGATGACGACCTCGTCCAGGTCCCTGATTTTCATAATGGGCTGATCAGCGGGAATGGGAATCGCCTCTGTGAGTGAACAAGGACACAAACGATGTCAACAGATTCTCACACTGTTTTACCCAAACATAAAACCTTAAAAGACTCTCTAGTTACCATATCTTCCCAAATGTCTCCACTGTTCATTTAGGACAATGAAAAGCTGTCAAACTAAAAGCATTTTGATATTAGCAACAGAACCACCCAGGTGCTGGACGTTGCCTCCGAATGCGTTCGTTAAAGCAGTAACGCCGGGCTCTCATCACTCACTCTTCTCGGCCTTGTGCTTGCTGGCGTCCATATAAGCCAGAGTGATGTAGGCATCACACAGACGCTCGATCCCTCGGATCATCTCACCCCTCTTTTTCCTGATCGTACTAATGATCTTCTTGGCCACATCTGTCCGCTCCTGCATGAAGAAAAAAATTCACTTGTAAAAACAGAACTTAGGGTTTTTCGAGAGCTGTGCAGAGATAGAGAGGTGACTGAAGTGGACAACGTCAGGATGAGGGTTCGTGTCAGTCGCTGCATCAGTGTTTCACTGAGATACAATGTTGAGAGCAAGCAGAGTACGATCCACTCGTGCATGGATGAGCCAACATAACATCCCTGCAGCATATTTTGCCACAGATGAGGGGGTGACCTCCACTGGATGAAGTGACATCAGTCATTCCCTCTACACACATTGAGGTAACTAACTATCTTCACCCAATGGCGGATGAGGAAAATGCAACTGTAGCATAGCTTCCTCAACAGCTCCCCCTTGAGGAAGGAAGTGGTATTACAACACACAACAGTGTGGCGCTAGCTGGTTCAGGTGCTTGCAAATATTCAGTTTTGGGTTCTTTATCTTTATCATAATTTAAAAAAGTACTTTATCATATCCAACCCTTGTTTTTATTATTCATTTCTAGATGATTTTAGACGTACCTAAATAACCATATTTTAAAAGAAGCCTCACTCTTGTTGGTTCCTGTACGGTCGTTCTCAAGAGATATATGAAGATCTGATTAGTGTATAAAATGACAGTAGCAGTTATCATTTAGCAGAAGTGCTACCAGGTCAAATGGTGACGACTGTCGCGGAGCGCTCGTTGTCAGCTGAGTTCCGCAAAACTTCTCATCTTTGTCGGCGTTCACCAGGGCGAAGATGATGAACAGCGTGTGATG